>OMNV01008944.1:0-31854 GCA_900303265.1 Brotula barbata
TTTTGAGATGGTGACAAGAATTGCAATAAGAGAGTGATAAACATGCTTGAGTGATATACTTACATCTCTCAGGTATGATTCATTGCACTTTTGAGAAGAATCAAATAAAACCTACAGACATGAATATCCTTGTTATATAATCTAGTTGCTGCGGAAGAAGACATTAGTGTTTTCTAGCAGGAGGCTCTATTCTTCAGCACTTCAAATGGGTATGAGTCCTTCCTTACAGAAGATGGGTTGCATTTAGCACCAAAAGCTATTTCACACGCTGGGTTAACAAAACTTCCATTTGTATCAGATGGGGAAATGACTAAATGGTCATTTATTTTAGCAGACTCATCAGATCTCGTGTGAACAGTAAATTCCTAAAAATAATGGTAATGGTAATGTGTGAAACGGCCATTGGGTTTTCCTCTCATCCAAGCGGCTTCTTCAGCTCAGTTCAAAACTGAAGAAGCCCTAGAATGAAACACAAAACCTCTTCTGTATTTTCAACTAAGTCAACTAAGTTAACCTCAATTCAACCTCCCTTGGATAACTATGATCTGGATGACAGAGAATCCTCACAGACATCAGCACGTACCTTTGTTTGCACCATGGCTATTCTAATCCTAAATTTAGTTTCTGGCCAAAACAAACGCAAAAAAGATATGGGACCACAAACCACCATTAGAAATTAATATCTGATCAAATTCTGTCTGAGGGAAAACATTCACTGTCCACAAAGGAACACTAGATGGCTGTCTAGTATCATTTTTACCAATAATCTTTTCATTGCTGTATCGCTTGCTTACATAAAACATACCAGCACATTCCACCATGCACACACACTTGAGAGGTGTGTGTGCATGGTGGAATGTGTGTGCACTTGAGAGGTGTGTGTGCATGGTGGAACATATGTGATCTGTCAAATAAACAAAAGGATGAAAGAGCTGGTACAAAAATTTGAGATTTATTGAACTTGAAAATAGTCTTAATTTCCACTTAAACATTCATTATATGTAAATAACTACATTACACTGAAAATATCACCAACCACATATAAAACCATGGATACAGAGGATTGGTTTAAACAAAAGAGAAAAAAAAATTATCTGAACAGCTAAAGAAGTTGTTGAAGAGGCGGAGAAAAGGTCATGCACAAAAGGATTACTCGGTGTTAGTCGTTAGAAATTTAGCATTTTTGCCAACAATACTGCTGTTCCCATTCTGTGGTCCACTATTTTTCCTTGAGGAGGTACAACATCACCATGACACAAACACCTCAGAGCCCTGTTAATTCACCAATTAAAACAAACATATAAACAAACAGACAAACAAAAAACACAGGAGGAATAACACATGCAGGAACAATTGAATCCACCCCAGGCAAAGGTCAATCATACCAAAGTAATGAAAGAGCAACACAAGCTTGCTTTTTCTACCTGTCTTCTTTGTAGGGGGTGGTGGAATTCTAATCTCTCTAGCTTTAAAGCCAGAGAGCTGAGCAAAGGACATGAAATAGTTAGCAGGACACGATTAACATCTCTCAAGTGTAGGCACTCGCGGCTCTTCAACAGTGCAAAGCGACAGCAGTGGGGAGAGGGTAAATGAACATTTTCTACGGCACCAGATGGAAATTCGTCCCAAAGCCAAGTTGACCTTTTGAGTTCATTTTGATGAAATCCCGCCTGCATGTTTACAAAAAGAGTGTTTCAGCTCAGCATCACAACCACGAGGGTATTCCACTCATCCACACACAACACATAAAACATCCTTGGGAAAATGATAAATGTTTAACTTACATAAAAAACATGTAGCAAAAGACATTTAACAGGGAGTGACACGGGGAGTCTTTGGTGCTCTATGTGGCATAAAAATGAGCAGAAATGGGACTTAAACAGATATTGGCATAATGTTCAGTCTAAACGGAGTGTCAAAGACAACGTACATCGTAAGGAGTGCTGCATTACGAAAGGAGCCCATAAAGAACACACAACAGAAGTGTAATATATGGCTATACATAAATCCTTCACTTTAGGAAAGGCTCCATGGCCAAGTAATGTGTTAGAATAGTTCAGCCACTAGTCCTCTTCTCCAAGCCCCTGTTATCTGAACTATCTGCCCTGAGACGAACCAGGTAGCGCTGTCAGCCATCTTGAACGAGGACTCCGTAAAGAGGAGATATAGAACGTTAATCAGTACATCCCAGCTATTATTAACTCCATTAGTACTCTTCCAAAAAATGATACTGAAATTTAAAAATTTCTGTGTACCTTGTGGATTTGAAAAGAAATCACAGCATAGATGCAGTTTTGCCTGAATATATTCTGGTCAATGATATTTCCATCAAAACTGCACAGTAATTAGGGTCTCTCGTTGCTTGCATATGTGCATGTCATCGATAAAATTTTATGTTGCAGATGGAAAATAGAAATGATTAATTGAATAAACTTTTGAATAATTCAACTCTCGTTCCTCAATGCAGCATTTAGAGAAACGTGACTTGAGGGTGGTGAGAGACTGGAGATTAATGGGCACGCAGCCCTAAGGATGCTGCCTGGAGACAAAAATGCTGATAAATGGCAAGTCCTAGCTCAGTGACTCATGAGTAGACTGACACTTTCAGTACAGCCTACTCTCGACCCTTCTGCTAAAGGGAGTCAGGCTGACGCAGTCAGAGCCGATCTTGTCACGTCTCTGTTTTGGGGGTGTCGGTGGGAGTGTGAGGGATGAGCATGAATGCAGAGAGATTGTTGAAGGTCTGCTTCAGCTGAGCGTGACTAGAGCAGCCGCTACAGGTCTGCCTCCTTGTGTTGCGAATGGTCATATGCAAAGAAGGCCAATGACACAGATGACTGTTCCCAGAGATTCCAGTAGTGAAAAGCCCCAAACACGCACTGTCTCCTCTGAGTGGCGACTGATAATATTTACTGCAAGATGAATCCAGGCTGCGGGGCCAAACGAGCGGGGGCCCGCTGGGGCAAAGCGGGAGGGTACTGAGATAGGTAGTGGACGGGGTAGCCAGAATTGACGCTGGAGTATGGTTGGCCTGTTCTGGGAGGAATTGGGGGATATGGTGATGCTGCATAAAAGACGGAAGGTTGAGAGACAGCTGATGGAGATGCAGCTGGAGCTGTATTTAGAACTGGGGGTGGCTGGGATGGAGGAGGCGGGGGTTTTCTCCTGGGCTGAGGAAGTGGGGAGGGACTGTTGTCGTCAGTAAGGAGGGAGGATGAAGGTCTAGCTGCTGCAGACACATCCTGAGAATAGGAAGTAGGGGCTGACACCTGTGGGAGCCGCTGGCCCTTCAGCACCATCTCCTGCAGCTTCTCAATCTTCACCCGTCTCAGGTGGGCCAACTTCCTCTTGTTGTGGTAGGCGTCAATGAAACTGTCCAGGGTCATGTCGCCATCCAGGAAAGAATCGGCCATATTCTGTGGACCAAAGTAGAGAGAGATGCAAATGTTTTAGCGGAAGGCAGGTAGAAAAGCCTCTAATAGTTCTTCATTTCAACAACTTAAAAGCCAGTGTGGACGGAACAAAAATAATGCGGGATTAGACCACTGCATAACCTGTTCCTCAAAGAAAAGCAGAAACGGGCCACCACCTAATTATTTTGTTTATTAAATGTCTAAACTAACATCCAGAGGCCAGAGGCTGTACTTCCAAATGACATTAGATGAAAAGACAAAAGAACAGGCCGGTGAACACATCCAAAACCAGCGCTGAACATGTGACATTATTTCGACTCATTCATCAAGAGACATGTTTTAAAGAGGAGTTTGACACGTTAAAACTGGTGCTATGCATTATGGATTAGCCCCTGGCTTTACAAAACTCTCTTTTTAACATTTCTTTTTCCCTTTCTGATCAAAAAAAAAAAAAAAAAATCAGCTGAGTGATATTTGAACCAATTACCACCCGGGGTAGGTACAAGAAGCAGAAAAGACAAAGATCATTCCCAAAGAACACCAAACTGCATCTTGAGCCTTGCAAGATGTCTTTTAGCCCTGAAAGTTCTACTTCTTGTGATGTATACGGATACCCAGACTCTGATACTAGGTGAACTTATGCTCCTTTTGAGCGTTGTGCAGTTTTTAGCACCATTTGGCTCTAGTCAGTCCTCATCCTTATTCTCTCACTGCTTCACCGTTGAATTGCAGCGACATTTTATTTGACATTTTATTTTCTTCTTTCACAAAGAAAATCAAACCGATGTGATAACACCAGTTTAACGCAAAACAAACATATGCAGCATGCGATACAAGTGTTCCACTTTTTGAAAGAGTACTCCAGACATACATTAAGGTGTGTTAAATAGATAATGTGTTAAATGTGTTACATTTGTTTGGTTTGTATTGACTCTTCAATTAAAAACCGATGATTTCCTCTTATGCAGTCGCGGTATGTTTGGGAGTTGTCAGCTATAGTATTCGCAAAGTAAAAGTTTTGCTTTTCTGTCAACACTAGTTTTCTGAGGCTACTAATTTTTGTCTCAGGTTCCAAAAAAAAAAAATGTTTTGACTAAAACTTGGAGTTTATTTTCCCTCGCAATCAAAAGTTTTATTTTCTGAACAGCGAATTTTGCCATAGTGTACATTAAACAAGTTGTTGTAGCAAAGAGGAAGGAATCCAAAAATAGCAAATGGAGGGGGAAAAATACAGGGCCTACACAAATGAGCTCCTAATTATATGCCAGTGTTAGCGATGTGAATGTGTGTATGTGGAGTGAGCCAGTAGAAAGACACAACATTGTTGGTTAACCCACAGTAATGAGTTCACAAGGACCCTGAAACAGTACAAGACCCATGGGATTTCTCCTCTTCCTGCCAATTACCACAAATAAAAAACAAAAACTAAAGGAAAACTGCTGTTAGAACTTTGCGATTCCAAGAATTCATGTCATTTCAATTCCAAAGTCACAGCCAGCATGTGTATATGCAAGTAAAAAAAAAAAAAAAAAGATTCAAGTCAGGTTAGGCCACGTCGCTTTAACTGCAATAATCACAGTGAAGCCAGAATAAACCTACAGGATACGACAGTGAGTCAGTGTACTGAAGGATGCAAATGTGCGGTTTACAAACAGTGCAAGCACTCTGCACATGTATTTCCTCACCTGCCATGTTTCCTTATTCTAAACCGATCGAGCATCCAATCAGGCATGTTCAGTGAATCACGGAACGCCCTTCTGCACTCTTGCTTTGATCCAATGCAGCCAAATATCTGGCGCATTGCACATGTGAACATGCTGGGTGAGCTGATTTCCTTTGTGGGGGATGCCAGAGATTCAGATGCTGAAAAAGTCGAACTCTATCGAATAATTTTGCTGGTGCCATTTCCCCTCTGTTGTGAATGTGACGTTACCCAAAGTCATTTGAGAGCTAAATTGAGGTCATTTGCATGGAAACATTTTGTGACCTTCATGGTATCCATTTGGGCAGCAGACATGACACACAGTATCTGCATTACTGGCTAACGGAGGGATACCGTAAGTCACCCATGAAGAGCAGCATGACGTTTACCTCTGTTTCCTCTTCTATTTTGGCTCCCTCTGCCTGAAGCAGGGCCAGCAAGGTGTCCAGAGTGGTGTTTCCAGAGTTGTGGTCTATAAGAGTTCAAACAAGAAAAGCACAATGTTAATATCCTGGGGAAATCCACCAGTCAGTAAAGGTAATAAATACCCCGTTTTGACATTGGCTCTGAGCGAACACTGTGTGACTGTAAGATTCAAGATTCATTTTACTCATGTTGGATGTAATAATGAGGATGTTACCTTGTGTGTTCATTCAGTCTCAATTATGCATACATAACACTAAAACATGCAATTTTACTGTTTTTGACAACATTACATACAGTTTTTGAGACGAAGCATCAGCATGAATCGATGCTCCAAGTATTCTAAAAGTAAAACTCCTAAGATGGAAGTTTAGAGGACTGTCTTCCTCTAAACAGCCTGATCAACACATTTGCATGACAACAAACAATACCTGTGTTCAGGCATAAGCCTGACACAGCAACACGGGTGAAAAGTCGATTAATGTGATTAAAAAACTATTGACTGATTTGACAAAAAAAAAGAAGAAAATGACATATCTCCAACCCTTCAGGTGAAAGTGAGTGCGTGTAGGAAAGGGAGGCTGTCTCAAAGAGTCGGGAATATAGGCAATCTGCCTGTCACGGTCCTGTGAATGGCACAGGCTAACACCATAACGCTTCTCTGTTTGCTGTGAACTTGCAAGGCCCCACTGAGTCAACTGAAACTGACTCGGTGTCTCCAAGGAGGAAACCTGTTTTGTTTGTGTTTCTGAGCTAGACTGGAGCTGGGATTACACAAAGATGTGGCCGAACACACAGAGCGACACTCTGACAATAAGTCCGAGGGTACATCCAGTAGTGATCTCTCCACTGTACCATTGTACGCTGCACAAAGCCATGATACAATACATTGGTTCTTAAATTACAAGGGACGCTCTAGGCTTGCATGTCATGCTATTCTAAGCCGTTTAATGCAGTACAGTTACAGAGAGAATCCACCCATTTCCCCAAGTTAGAAAGAGAATAAACGTGTGAGAGCAGAATGAGTTCAACCCAGACTGTACCAGAGTCTAGATTTTGAGTAAAAAAAAAACCCATGTTTAATTTGCATAAGAGCTGCAATAATTGATGTACAATATCAATTTTGTAAATATCATGTTAAGTGGGAAAAACTTGCAAACTATATTCAGGCCGCTGTGGCCTACTTAGACTCTAAAATGTAAGATTAGACCTTGCCTGCTATGTTTGCAGGGTAAAATCCTGCCACACCTTATTTCAGTAACTCCTCTTGTACAATGTAAAATCATCAAAATATAATTGCTTTCTATGGTCATGCTATCAGATTGAGTGGGCAGTATTTAACTTAAAGTTATGTAACAGTACCTCTGACATCCCACATTTCATTATTGAGTGTGGGTTAAATAGGCGAAGGGGCAGAATGAGAGAATAGACACTGAAAGGCAGAGTTGTCTCTTAACATAGGGCTGTTTTCTCCTTTACTCTGCTCTCACTTCGGATTCAGATGAAGAAGGACTTAACTGAACCAGCTTCAGCATGACTGAAAGCATTTCACCGCAGCTGAAAGTGTGCTCATTACAGCTCAGGCAAAAAAAAACCAGACTATCTTAGTGTAATTGCATTAGTGTACCTCTACTGGATTTTGCCATAAATTCTCATGACTCAGTGGGGTGGTGAAAGAATGGCAAAAGAAATAGATGTTTGTATTCTTTTAACAGCAGCTTACTGTTGTTTAATGCAGTGGCATCTTAGAACTGGACGATATGCTAGTTAGGTTTAAATGAAGTCATTCTCTGTCCCCCAAAATACATCGGTTATGTCAGATTTTATTGAGCCTTCGGTGTAAATTAAAACATTTTTTAAAAAAGACCTTCGACGCAGGAGGCTCCACTTTTGGCACAAAGCCTTTTTTCCAGACTGAAGTCCCGTTCCTTTTGTGTTTAGCTCTCTTCCACACAAAGCTGTGATTCTTGGGCTCAGAAGTGAGCCTGCCAAGCACAGAATACACAGTCTGGGCCTGGAGATCATGACACCGCCATTTGGTAAATGAATCCAGTTTGATCTCTGCTGTGAATCTGAGGGGGAGCTTGCGTCTCTCTCTCCCTTCTCACCACCCTGCTTGTCAGTCCCATCATCCACTGCTCCTGCCCACCCACTGTTGCTGTTTTAGCCTAGCCCACTCAGCAGCACAATGGCCCACTGTGGGCTGCCGTCCTGAGAGGCAGTCGGAGAGCAGGGTACTGGTGGTGGTGAAGGGGGGCTGTTCTGCTATCCTGACCGCCACAGCTAAACGGACTGTGAAAAAACAAGATGCAAGGTGTGCAATGTTGATGATGTAAGAGCGTAAAAAAACACAACTAACGCTGCTGAATCTGTCACCCACATCAAATGGCGTGGTTTCATCACAACTAGGTCAGACTGTACACGGGGAACGGGGAGCAACGGTGGCACAGGATGAACTATATTTTACAAATCTCTTGGTGGCCACGCACCAAACTTCTACAACACTGCTTCAGCAATTTGTCTGATTCCTAAACAAGATAGGAAGTATTTGTAATGGGGAAAACGCTGCACTGGGTAGTTAGTTTGGGGCAGTACGGTGGAATAGTGGTTAGCACTGTTGCCACAAGGGATGGCTCAAGACCAGTTTTTCATGTCCGATACCAATACCACGACCTAGACTAACTGCCAAAAGCGACACCAATCCGATACTGTCCTTTTCCCTCTCTTAAACAAGTTGTTAACAATACATTTGTATGTATGTACTTTGCTTAACACAGCCACCTAAAAATCAGGCTCAAACTGTGAAACAAATATCCCTTAAGAAGAAAATACATAGCCCACAACATGATTCAAGTTACGCAACACTGATGCTGCTTTGGATTGGATCGGCCGGATTATACTTTTATTTTCCGATATGCGACCCGGTGATTTTGGTCAGTATCGGTCCGATACCGATACAGAGTATCGGATCAGCGCATCCCTAGTTGCCACACAGAAAAAGGTACTGGGTTCCGGTCTCTGGGTCACCTTTCTGTGTGGAGTTTGCATGTTCACGCTTATCTTTGATAACACCAGTAAATTTCTTGACTTTAGCCTCTGCTGACTTAAATTAGTTTTCTTTTCTGATCTTTAAGCGTGGCGCAAACTTCGAGGAGTACGTTCACCGAGTACACCGTAGCACCTCCCTGTCAGAGTGTGTCTGCAGTGAGGAGGTCACCGTGAAACTTTTATCAGCTGAGCAGAAGTACAACACAGTAGTGGATTGTTGGCGTGCTATTTTGAGAGGGCTGCTTGGCAACAACTGCCCCAAGGTCGAAAATGCTGTCATTCCCTCTTGCTCACACTGCAAAGCACCGTGGATGTATGCGAGTGAGGGATACTGCAGCCCTCTCAGTATGGACGATACTGCAGTGGGGCTCTGAGTCAGTTCTGGGACTTGCTCAGCCCCAATACAGATCAATTACAGTGACTACAGCTGCAACTTGATAAAGGGCTTCTGGTGATAGAGCTGGATTTTGGCTTCTGATGGGAAATCCAGGAACTGGTAAGACCGGTTTGATCTGCACGTTCATGCAGGAGAGGAACAAATAATGTCATTTACAGTTATACAACTCTTTGTAGAGTGTGACTAACCAAGATAATTGGCATTATATAATACAGAGTAGTAATACAGTTGGGTAACAATATTGCTACCTGCCTTGCCGTGGAGAATTGTTTTACGTTTTCAACGGATCTAATGTGATAATCTAACAATAATACCACAGCCGCCTATTTTACATTTTAGAAAAAAAAGTCAAGAAAAGAATAGAGCCTCAGCTCTGCTCTCTCCCTCCAGCACATTTCTTACATGCCAGTCAATCTGCGTCTCCGACTGAAAGTACTCGTGGTGGACTGTCCCAACACACCTCCGTCTGTTTGGATACTTCTACGTACTGCGGTGAAGTCACATTTAAGGGCTGGGACATGACACAGAGTTAGACAGCACTTGACACTTGACTTTTGATTCATTCAGCCTAATTAACTAATTGTGCACCGTGTGCTCTGCAGTCCGCCAAATAAAATACATTCTTCATTCTTCCTACGGACAAAAAAAACGTCCCTCTGTGTTGTAACTAATACTAAATGTCCTGAATGTACTGCAGTTCTGCGATTACAATATTTATTTTCTATGAATTAATGGTCGACTGCATTAATAGCGTTGCCGTGTACTGCACGTACTAAGCATGAAACTCAATCATTCTCGGGCTAATTACACCGCCATTATCTCGCAGGTTGACGAGATGATGTCAGATTATCTTCTAATTAAAGCAGGGTCTGGGCTGGTTTCATCTGACTCACACCAAGCTGTCAGCAGCAGGCCGTGCGTAGCGAGTAGCCTTTGTTAGCTCCATCTTGTCCAATCCTGCATTTTGTCCGACTGCCGCGAGAGACAGCTGGCAGAAGAACATTAGAAAAGCTGACGTCTCTTTATTTAGTCAAAAATCAAAGCCTTGCTATATTTAGGCCCCAAATTGGGGAATTCAGGTTTTGCTGTACATGTCATGGTCTGAAGGAAAACAAAAATTATTCTTTCAATTATCTGAAATTCAATCTACGTTTGATTTTAATACTGCTAAGTGCGTTGTTAGCCTGGGGAGGGCGAAGACCGTCACCCGTGCTATCTGTGTGACGTTAGATAATAGTTTATGTAGTTTTTCCTCTTCAGCTTGATGAGTAATGGTGTCTCTAAAGCTTTTATAGGCTGGGTCTCTTAGAAAATACAAAACACAGACAACGAGTACGACGAAGAGTAGTGGCGCACCACCTGCGATCGGTGCACCTCTGACTAAGTGCACTGTATCACCATGATTAGACATTCAGCTACTGTACCTAGAGTGGACTTGCGTAGTTGGTAGGCTTCAAAGCTTTCCTGCAGACAGCTATAACTCTTGATGAGTTGGTCTTTCTTATGCTCCAGTCTGGGCTGCAGATCCAAGTTTTCCTCTGCCAGTGTCCGGTTGCTGACCAGTGTCTTTTCTTTGTTCTGCTGCACCTCCTGCATCTAAAAGAAAATAAAAATGTAATCGATGACTCGAAGGCGTCTCGATGGACGTAATATACCGCATGTACAGGCAAGCATTAAGTTGTAATATGATTCATTGTGCCATTAGGAGGAGAGCATCAGCACTTCTGCACTGAGTCACGACCAAACTTTGAGCTCTAATGCTCATTTGCACAGAAGAACACAGCATGACGAGCAGTCGGCCCAGTGCTGTCTCTCCAGTTACACAGCATTTTACACAGTTTATTTGAAAAGAAAAGAGCTATGTATAGCTGCACTATACACTTGAGGCACACGAGCAAGGGAACATTGTGGAGTCACAAATAGCAGTCAGCAAAAGTTGCCATCCGACATGTCAGCCGGGGACAGGAAACACAACAAACCCGTCGACCTTTCCCAGAAGCTTTCACAGGTGAGTTCCTGAAGGGTTGTACTAGAATGTTGTAGCTGTCAATTTGTCATGTTGTCGAGTTCTTATATTAAACAAGTTATGATCACGATAATAACGAATCTGTAATTAAATATATGAATTCAGCAATGTTGACAGCAACGTGACAGCATTTTTAATGTGTCTTATTGAATTAATCCAGCATTTTAAAATAAAGGATGGTGAAGAGATGATGTGTGATTTTCCTGTGGTATCACGAATCGTGAAATTTTTCTTGTATTTATTATTATTGACTTCAAAGATTCCGTATTGAGACATCGCTTGTGTCAATACTACAAAATGCACATTGTAATTGTCACCACAACATAGATAACTTGTTTTTCAAGGATATAAACTTGGTCTGTATTGAGGGAACACAGTGGCCATACTTTCATTAGCAGTAGAACAGACTGAGCATTCATGTTAGTTGATTATATTGTATGGAGAACTATTATTTTCTCTTTTATACATGTGGACATGATCAAAGTTCATGATGTACAGCAATGCAAAGGTAGGCCTACAAATCTTTTTGAGAATTTGCTGATTAGAGTTAATAAGAGAAGAGCGTATATAATTGTACACCAGTACAATTGTGAATATATCACCACCCTCATCCTGCCAACATTCACACATCTCCCACAATCCTCTTAGTGTATTTGGAAACAGGAAGAAAAGTAAATGACAAAAGTAAGTAAGTTACAAGAAACTGAACAAAATATAATAGACACGAGTGATTATTTTGTTAATAATGGTTTGACCAATACATATTTACCAGGGACTTGCTATCTGCTTTGAGTACTGTGATATATGCAGATGATTCTATGTTGTATTACACTGCTACTACGTGTGAAGAATTACATCAGGTTGTGTCAAAGGATGTGCTTTTTGACTGGATAAAGTTAAATAAGTTGAATCTAAACATTTCAAAGACTAAAACTATTATTTTAGGGTCAAGACACAAATTGTCATACGGTCCAAAATTGGATCTCTACTTGTCTGGTAAACCTACACAACAGGTTGACAAGGCTGAATTACCGATCATGGCATAACTGTTTAACAAAAATGGGCACTAATATCTCCATGATAAGAACATGTTTTTCCAACATACCTTGCCAAATCTTTAATTAAGTGTCACGTAGACTCCTGTTCAACTTTATGCTACTGTATCAGCTAATAATAAACAGAAAGGAAGAAGGATACTTTATTGATTCCTATAGGAAAATGGATTCTCTGCACTATAACCCATCCTCAATGAGGAGCAGCGGGCAGCCAACACATGCACACACACAACAACGCCCGGGGACCAACACGCAAACTCCACGCAGAAAGGTGTGGAGATCGACCCCGGGATTTGACCCACGACCTTCTTGCTGGGAGGCAACAGTGCTAACCACCGCGCCACCCTGCCGCCCGGCAAACAGCTATATAATCTAACAACTGTCCATAAAAATGTCTGACTACAATTAAAAACCACACTGAAACCACACCTGAGTGTTATCGAGCAACTATTTATAAAGCTATAAAGCTTCATGTCAAATACAATCGAGACAGCAATCATCAATCAATATTTCAATTTCATGACGCCATTCTTAAAAACACCGATATATAAATAAACCTAAATATATAATAAATAAAAAGACTATCATGTCAACATTTCACATAACATAAATATTGGATAAATTTACTTAAGTGCTGGATACATGCAATATTGTTATACTGAATGAAAGGACTTGATTTGAAAATTTCAAGCTACTTAATTGGAAATCCAAAGGGAAAGAACGAGTTCAAGTTGTTAATAAGTAAAATACAACCCACCCTTAAAATGACAGGGCAAGTGGACTGAAGAGGAAAATAGGAAGAACCAACATACTACCGGGTGAACAATGCGGGATTGAATGCACATTAAATGACTAATTTCACACACCCGACTAAAACGCTCTACATGCAAACATAGCACGGAGCAGGCGAGAACACGTAGGAAAGCTCCAAAAATACTCTAGCGTAGGCTGTGACTATGGAATGGTGTTAAAGTGACTGAGACTGGCCTCAGTGCGGGTTGGGCAGAATATGGAAAACAACTTTTAATGGGGGAAAAGGCAGCTAAACATGTCTACCATGACCTCACACCATCACATCCTGACGTGACCAGGTTCCCAGTTGCGAGGCCCAATTCACTTCAATGAGGCCCGCTGAAGAGGCGGACCTTTAAATAACATCCATAACCGCGGGCTTATTATGTCAAACCAACACTCTAAACCCTCTCTCTCCGTAACGGAGGACGCTGAAATAATCGCAGGAAACATAGTTTGAAAGCTGGTCTGAATAAACAAGAGACGTAAATTTAGAACTGCTAGTGTAATAACCCAGAATTAGATGTAGGTCAGTATAATATGCCACAAACACATCGCAAACACTGTCAGTCTGAAAATCACACCGCTTCATAATGTTCTTTTGACTTCTCCTATCAAGATACACCAGAGAAGAACGCTTAGGTATTACCGTTGTTACAGTTTAATGTTTGAAATTACACCGACAAATCTGCTTCATATTCAATAGCTGGAGACTGTACGGGGACTTGATCGTTTCTAGCTGTTACTGTGTATACTTATGGTTCTAAATTATAGCATGTAAGCCCTGCCAAAAGGCATGATGATGATGATGATGATGTCCAGGTTCATCTTCCCTCCCTGGCAGGGATGACACACAGTCAATCAAACTCTTGTTCACGCCTGTGGCCAATTTAGATACTCCAATTCACCTAAACTTCAAGTCTTCGGTGGGAGGAAACCAGAGTACCTATAGGAAACCCACCCAGACAAAGGGAGAACATGCAACCACTACACAGAATAGACCGGGTTCAGCCCGGAACTGGAACTAACAACCTTCTTGCTGTGAAATAAGCGTGCTAACCACTAAGTCTGAGGGGAGATGTGTCATGTGTGAGGATGAATGCCTGAAGTTTAAGAAACTTTTGTATTTATACAAACTGACAGCCATCAAGCAAACTTGGCTTGCTTAAAAAAAATATATAGAAAAAAAAGCAAAAGCCCCAAAGCCCCTGCAATAACAGACAAGAGCCAATCACTGAAGAGAAGAATGTGACAACAACAAAACAAAAACGGGACCTTTGAGAATCTAAACAAAATAAGTGACATTTGCAATGGCTAAGGTTCTATTTGCATTATTCAAAAGCTTCACTCTTGCATGTGTGTACAAGAGTGTAGGTAAGTGTGTGTGTGTGTGTGTGTGTGTGTGTGTGTGCATGCGTGTGTTTTTCAAAATAAAAGGATAAGCTACATATAGCCCAGCATGTCATCTGGGATAAGTGTACTGTATGTGTCCAAACTACATCTGTACACTAGGCAGTTCCCAGCTCTCTCGGGTTTCACCCAAATCCTTATAACATCGCCTTTGTTTTCATTCCGTGTATCTTGAGACAGGAGTTTCTACCTTTCCTCGGGGCAAGTCCTTGCTTGGCTAATTCTTGCCTGTCTATTCCATCTTCTTATGACTAAGTCATAAGATTCAAGTCAAAGACTGCAGTGTCATTGCAGTAAACAGGTCCCTCCCTGAAACCTATGGGAAGAGGAAAATGAAACCATGGAGACAATCAAACAGGGCGTGGAGTAAAAACAGAGCTGACGGAACAAAAGCCTGTCTGACAGCACACATTACATTCACGCACATCGCTGATAATATCATTTTATATTCTTTATGTTTTTAAAGGTGACACAGCTGTTATCGACTTGAGTAGATTAACTTTCTAGTATACCATAAATTGTAAAGTCAAAGAGGGAGGCTTTGTGTTCATTTTAGACATTCCCTCCAAACACAAACACAAAACAAACTCTGATGACACTACTACGACGTGAGACTTAAGACGCTGACAATATTTGTGGATCCAGGAGAGATTTGTGTTTAACCATACTATGCTCAACTGCAACATGTGGAGGGAGGTGTGTGTGTGTGTGAGACAGAGAGAGAGAGAGGTCTGATGCATTTCCTTAAGTTTTCAGATTACAGCTGTGATTTAGGAGGACATTCATATTTGAGAATTTCCATGAAGGAATTGACCATTTGGATGGAGCTACACAAAGAAAATGGTTAGAATCCTCTCTGATCTGTTTGCGCTCCCTTTTGATGTACCAAATCTGTATTTTGCAGCCACAAAAAATGCATGTGCTGCAGGGTGTAATCTCTCTGTGCATGGAAAAACTGAGGCTTATCAGTTGCTTATCGTAATGAGGCAGAGTTTTGATATTGCAGAAGAGGTATTTGATAAATACAAACTGCTGAGTCCTCTTGGGACAAGTCCACGGAGATCTGACATGACCTATAGGGGTGTATGGGGAAGCAATTCCGAATTTCCTTATATTCCTTATATTTCCTTATTTCCATTCCTTATATATATATATATATATATATATACTGCATATAATATTTTCTGAATCTATATGGTTCACTCAGCACACATTTCCACAATATTTTACTTGCATTATGAGCGGATCCTAACGTTTCACTTGAGAGCTAGGAGCAACTTGTGCCAACGAATACGTCAGTAATAAATACAAATATTTCTACGAATGGCATCAGCTGGAGAAATCGTAGGTTAAATTGCTATATTTTGATTAAATGAAACATGTTCTAGTTGATACATTTCACTCACGAAGCCTACAGATGTCTGGTGAGGTGCACTTTTTGAAGCAACAATGCCCGTAAACCAGGAATCCATGTGCGGCAAAACTTGATACAAAGCTACCTTTACCCTGCTCTGCCCCGAGGTTAATGATCTGATATCAATCCAGGGTTACACGAAACAGCTTCAAGTCAAGTTTGTAACGAAACATACCTTAGCTTAGACCCGAAACAGCCATTTCCGTAAATGTACCCGGACTACGTCAAGAAAACACAACAAAGGCTTTAGAAAAAGGCAGTGACAAGGAGAAGCAGTCAGTTGCTAACGGTTGGACTACAAAAGCAAAGAGTTTAACATACCTCTTCCATTTCTTGGACCATTTTTGTGAGTTTTTCATCGTCCTCCAGCAGTTCGTGGAGCTGAGTCATCGTGTAACCGCTAAATTTTTCAGAAAAATTAGACATTTTGTCTGTTGTTGTGTGTTTCTCTGTGCTACTATTCCTTTGCTCGGCGTTCGGAATGTGACAGCTGACTGAGCTCCTCTTACCGGAAACGCGGAGGACACAGGCCCAATGGTGCGTTCAGGCGCTATCGGAAATACGAGCTAGGGCCTCGGGAAGAACACGGATGAACACAGAGAATCACCTCAGTGACGTATTCTAATAAGTATCATTTATTATCGTTCCCTTTATTCTAAACAGCAATGTATCCCAGAATATGTGTGGTAGCCACAAGTTCTTTATGTTTGTTGTGTAAACAGACAAAAAAACGCAGATGAGTAATGAGGCAGCGTATTTAGATATGCAAGACTAGAAAGTGAAGGTATAATTATAGCTAAAAAAATATTGTAGCATTGCGATATAGATGATCTATATATGATCAGTAAAGTCAAAACCTTCATAAATATCGGACAAAACCAAAACATCAAAAAACTGTTACATTCACCATTGGGATAGCTTAGCCTTTACACAAACAAGCACTTGGTGAAAGGCAACATATGACATGAGGTACAAATTCTGCCTATTTGAGGTGGTGTAAAGGATATCTGGTCAGCATTTCAGATCACTTTTCGCCCAAACAAACTGACACAGAAACAGAAAATATATATGTCTGTCTTGTCTGTCCTGTGAATTAATATGGTGTAGATAAATAAAGGAAAAGCACAAAAAAGAGACTGATAACCACAGTCACATTCCTTGTATGTGTGAGCATACTTGGCCAATAAACCTG
Source organism: Brotula barbata (assembly GCA_900303265.1). NCBI lineage: Eukaryota > Metazoa > Chordata > Actinopteri > Ophidiiformes > Ophidiidae > Brotula > Brotula barbata. The sequence continues at coordinate 16,873 of OMNV01008944.1, forward strand.
ATTCTGAAATAAAGTTAAAACATGATACCACTGAAAATAACTCATTCCTCCAAAGTTCAAGCTCCTCTTTAAACAGCATTTGAAAAGCTATGGCCATACTTGGTATATTTACCTGCACTTGCACTACTTAAGTACAGTTATCCAAAGATATTCAAGTAAAATTGACATCAGCTAAATGACTTTTACTCAAGTATGTTTTTGCTGATGGATCATTTTTAAATGTGCTTTGGGTCCATCATCCAATAAAACTCCTATTACATTCATTAATCATTAAGTCAAGATCGCAAACAAGGAAGTAGTGATAGCAGCATATGGCCCATTTAAGACTTATAGTTTCTTTGATTATTTACAATATTCATTACATTTTTCCCATTTACATCATGAATATCCATAATTTATTTCCACAATCAAAGGCACCTTGTCTGTACACAGTTTACACAGGGAACATATTTGTACACCCTTATCAACTAATATTTCCTGATTTTGTTTCCCCCTTTGGTTACTATGCTACCTGTTATTATTCAGTCAATACAAACAAAGTCAATAAAACTAAAATAAATCTATGTCTCTGTGTGGAGAGAAAAGTGTTGAGGTATCAACAATGCAGCATATTTTGCATACGGTCAAGTACAGTTAGATCATTTTTTTGGGTGGAAATTGTTTTTTTTCTAAAAAAAATGTGTTTCAGATGTCCATGCAATCCCTCTTTAAAATGTTTTGATACAATGTTTCTATGAAGTGTTTTGTATATGTACAGTATTGCTGTTAGTGTTTTAACGTATTTTATTCCTTTTGTAGCCACGCCCCCCCCCCGAAGACTACAGTTGAAAAATACCTTATTTCTCATGGCTTACTTTACACTCTATATATTAATTCATTCATTCATTCATTAAGGATTAACCATTTCATTATATATTTATAGAAGATCATTAATGGTTGTCTATGAAATGACCTAAACTTGAGCTGATTTTGACACAACATGTTGATCAGATTCCACATTTAAAATGATCACAATAATGTGAGTTGAGCTTTATCTTATCTAGAATTCAGCCTCTTGAGTTTTTCCCCAAATTCCCAAGTTTTAAATCAGACACAATTACTGCATTCAAAACAAACCACTGGTCCAATCACATGAAACTCTGTGGTTCATTCTCAGTAGCAAACATTGATCTCAGACTCGCTGTTGCTGCTGCTATTGCTCTGCCGTCTCTTGTTGAACTTCCATTGGCGATTTTTACTCGGGTTGAGGACCTCCTCCCCTGTCTCAATACCAAGGACCTGCCTCTGCACCAGCTTGGAGTAGAGCCCCCCACTGGCCATCAGCTGATTATGAGGTCCCTGCTCCACCACTTGACCCTTGTCGATCACTATGATGTTGTCTGCTTTCTCCACTGTGCTCAGCCGATGAGCGATCACCAACACCGCGTGATTCTTCATGACGTTGTTCAGTGCCTGCTGAACCTGAAGATTAAAAACAAGTTGCTGTTATAACATGCATAGCCACATACAGTATGTCTCGAGCTCAAGTTACTGTTTTCTACTATATGGTTATGAAGGTAACACATCAGATATGATAAATGTCACATGTCCATTTTGTCACTGGTAAAGCCATTTTTTGTTGATTGGAAATTCTATTTTATAGTTTATAGTATTTATTTTGAATTGTAAAGCGATGTAGTCTCTCTTCTTATCGTGTCCACAAGACAGTCAGTTACAAGGCTTGGCTAGATGTGGTTCAGCCACATCTGAACACATTTCTGTCCCTTCTCATTAAACTCTGCTAAGTCCGATGCTGTGCAGGGCTGTTCCAGCAGGGGGCATATCAGGAGGTGCTGCATGGTCTGTGGTTCAGTGCCACAGTCACACACGGCGTCCCCATCATTCAGATGTCCCCATTTGGCGAGAGTGGCTTTTGCACGTCCAACACCAGATCTTAGTCTGTTTAAGCATTTCCACATTGTGTAGTTGGTGTCTGCTCCGGGGGACAGTGCCTCGCTCGCCTTTAGCTCCATTGTTGTTTCTGGTGGGAGGTTGTCAAGTCTTTCTTCCCACCGAGTGACTCTTTCACTGCTTGTGCTCGGTGTTCCGAGGGGTGGGACACTTTTCAGGAAACTTTTTCTGGACTAAAGGCGGCTTTTGGCTGGTACATGGCCGAAGAGAGGATGTCTTTGGTCAGTGGACTGTTGTTGCCGCTCTTTCTTGCTTGCTGCTTGTCGTCGTATCTCTGGAGGGGCTATTCCTGCCAGGATGTACAGGCGCTCTGTAGGTGTTGGTTTTAGGCAGCCAGTGATAAGACGGCAGGTAGCATTTAGGGCGGGGTCCAACTTCTTGGCATGGGCAGCTCGCTCCCATACTGGGCAGGCATACTCTGCAGCTGAGTAGCAGAGAGCAAGTGCGGTTGTCTTAAGAGTCTGTGGATTAGCACCCCATGTTGTGCCAGTGAGCTTGCGGATGATGTTGTTCCTCGCACTCACTTTACATTTAGTCTTCTCAATGTGGGTCTTAAAAGAGAGGCATCTATCCAGGGTTACCCCTAGGTAGACTGGGTGCTCACAGTGTTCAAGGGAGGTTCCTGACCAGGAACTACAGTGCAGTCACAAATGTCCTCTGAAAAGGACAAGGGAAATCATTTCTGACACAACCAGAGTACAGCTGTGGTAGAGTGATTGGATCAATGAGCGGGGAACCAATAATCTTAGTTAACTTATCAAAAATGAAATGTAGTTTCTTATGGGTGTGTTTGTTTGTTGAAACTAATTTTTTTTTTGTATTGTTTGTTGATATTCGGATGTGCAAACAGAGCTGGAGGCAGTGGAAGCTGAGCTAGAGATGGTGGAGCTGCAGATTGCAGAGCTCCTGGAAAAGCAGGCTGAGCTGACGTCTCGAAAGAACAGACTGCTTTGTCAGCTGGTGGAGGCCTGCGATGCTGTGCAGCCTGGATCGTCATCTTCCTCAAGTTCCTCAAAAGCATCTGTGGCTAGTCCAACAATGAGCAAGCAGGAAATTCGGCACTATGATAATTCTGGTAATATACAGATTTCGCAATCTGAATTTTACATCATGTTCATAATATTTGCTGTATTATATTTTTTCTGTTTATATACACCTGTACAATCCAAAATAAGATTTGCTGTAATTCTTCGAATTCCTGACAACATGATTAGCTCAGATGGATTAAGTTGTCTAAGATACTGTAATTGTGCATTCTCGCCTTCATTGATAATGGTATATAGACAAACTACACTACACCCGACACTAGTAACAGTCAAACATACCTGTTTTGAGTGACTTATGTTTACTTTTGTTAAATTGGGATTGAAATACAATTTAAATCACAATGCCCTTATTTTGAATCTTTTAATATCAATCTATTTGATTTTGTTACTAAAAAAAAAACAGTTGCATATCATTTTAACATAAACTCACTTGACTCATGTGAAAAAATAGCTATTGCAAATAGCAATTATGTACTTAATCTGTTGACCTCTTTTAATCTTTTGTGTCATAGATTTCCCATGGTCCAAAGATGTGGAGGAGCATCTTAAGGAGTCATTCCACTTCTCCACTTTCAGGCCACTCCAGCTAAGGGCCATCAACCTGACCATGGCTGGCAAGGATTTGTTCCTAGTGATGCCCACTGGGCGAGGAAAAAGCCTCTGCTACCAGCTACCAGCAGTGTGCTCCAAAGGTAAGAGTACAGACTGATATACATGCATATTTTTTCAGAAAATCTCTCACCTCCATCTTTCAGTTCATTCACTCATTCATTGCTTTCACAGATGATTGATTGAGCCTGAATTCAACACCCAGGCTTTCCGTGGTTAAATGTGTCTGTCTGTGTCTCAAGGTTTTACTCTGGTTGTCACTCCCCTTTTGTCATTAATGGAAGATCAGATCATGTACTTGAAATCCATCAACGTGTCAGCAGCCATGCTGAATGCCTCCAGCAGCAAGGTAATGACTACATAAGCAATATGCCTGGTTAGATTACCAGAATATCACAGATTACGTATACTGTCCTCCCCAATTTTAATTTTCAAAACAGTCTGATGAAGCTATCAATAGTGTGCCATTCTTTTGGGCCTGGGTTTGTTTTGGCTCTATTAAGCAAAGGATTCAAAAAGTCAAAAGGCTAAACTGAGTTCAACAGTTAACTTTTGTAAATGATCTGATGATGAAATGATCTTTGGAGATGTTAAAGTGCCAGAAAATCTATATGATATAAAGCAGGGTTTTAAGGTGTCTGTGGACACACAATCAGTTGTGAATTTTGACAGAATCTTTTTTGGTGGTAACAGGAGCATGCTAAGACGGTCATGGCAGGGATGACAGATCCCAAGGCTCCTTTCAAACTAGTGTATGTGACTCCAGAGAAGATCGCCAAGAGCAAACTTCTGATGTCCCGTCTGGAGAAAGCTTATAATGCAGACCGGCTGAGTCACATTGCTGTGGACGAGGTGCACTGTTGCAGCCAGTGGGGACATGATTTCAGACCAGGTGAGAGGACTTTGGTCGTAGAGGGCAGCCTGTCAATGGGTTGTAGCACCGTGTAGTTATAGATTCTCCATAACAAATCGTATAAAAATCAAACTTAAAATGTTTTGCCGTAGTCATTGCAATCACCTTTGGTAACATCCTTGCAATACAACTGAAGCTGAGACCAAACATTTTATGTAGTTTGGGTAAAGAGTAGTTTCGCAATTTGTTCAAAAGTATTTTTCTGTTTGATTGCTTTACAAAAGAGAAACTCTACTCTGCTCTGTTGTTGCTGATGTTGCATGTCCATCTAGCTTTTATACCAGAGAACAAAGAGGCATGCTTCTCCACACTGGAGAACATGCATCCTCCAAAGAGAAAGGCAGTCCAAACCCTATTTTAACTCTACTGTGAAGCACCTCCGAACCACTGTGCTGCTAGCTTGATACAACTACACTGAAAATGATTTGGACCTGCCCAATTTGTTTCCCGGGTCAGGTCTTAGATTCTTGAAAGTAAAGATCTTTGAGAACTCATGACCAAGTCATCGATGATGACAAGTAGATGAAAATGATATAGAAGTAAATGCTCATCTTCTCTAGATTATAAGCTACTGGGCATCCTCAAGAGGCAGTTTCCCAAGGTGCCACTGTTGGGACTGACAGCCACAGCAACCAGCAGCGTCCTGAAGGACTGTGAAAAGATCCTGTGTGTGCCACAGCAGGTCACACTCACCGCCTCCTTCAACAGAACCAACCTCTACTACGAGGTAGCTGCCTTGACACACACCTGTTAACCACCTAGTCCATACATGGAAACACACGTGTATATTTCACAAGAACATGCTGCCGCCTGCTCAGTTCACACTTGAAGTTTAACTATGACACTTGCTGAACATTAAAGTACTTAGGCTCATAAACTACAATTTGTAGGTATTTCAGACTGATTTCCTGCCACTGGTTGAACTTCATTTGTAGACTGTGCTCTGCATTACTACTCAATGTCAATGTCAATCATAATACTGACTCTACTGGACTACCCATCAGTCTTTACAAGCTGGCATACACAAAATTGAAACTAGTTTGTGCCTGGATGTTGATTTAAACATTGGCTGTACTGCTTCAGAAAATGGCTGGCAATTATACTAGGAATATTCCATCAACCAAAATCTACAACGACACAAGTCCTTTACTCCTTGCATATCACCACCTGTGCGTGCGTGTCTCTGTTTGTGGTCGTGATTTTGTATACGCGAAATTTCCAGTTATGCTGAAAATATAAATTGTCTCAGGTTCGCATCAAAGATTCTGATAATGATGCATCAATGAGTGACATCGCCTCACTGATCAAGAACAGATACAAGGACCAGTCAGGTACTGTACCAAATTAAAATGATTTATCCTGGATGCTAATATGTTCAAATCTGCAGTGTGTTAAATATTACAGACTTCACTATTTGATCTTATCTTTATGCAGGGATTGTGTACGTCTTCTCCCAGAAGGATGCGGAGTCTGTGTCATCTGACCTTCAGAAGAGAGGCATCCTGGCGTATCCATACCACGCTAACATGGACCCTGACAATAAGTCTAAAGTTCACCGCAAATGGACAGCTAATAAAATTCAGGTATGTAGGAGGCACATACCCTTCTTGCCACTTAGATACAAGTGTTTGTCAAATGTAATATAATGCCTAATTGGCATTGGCAAAAATGTCCACAGTGAAGTGATGAAGATGAAGTCTTTATTGTATGATCAGTGTATTCCAGACTTCCGGAATCACACAGTCATCATGCAGGTTTATCTCAAAGGAAATGTTGAAGCAAAACTCTCACAGCCCTCATTTCCTTTGCATATTAATCATAAAAAAATGAATCAAAGCAAAAGCTAATTATTTAGCCCGAAGTTTTGAATATATCAAAGCTGTAACAAGTCTGACTAAAAGGCCAGAGATGGTACATCAAAGCAAAATTACAAACAAATTCAGTCATCCACCATAGTCTTATTGTAAATTTACTGAGAGAGGAGTACAAGTTGAAAAGAGGTGAAAATGTTTGAGGTGCTTCAGTGAGACTTCTAAAACATGCTTTTATTTCATCTTTTAAAGGGGACACGCAACGTAATGTTTCTAATTAGGGTTTAGTGAATAAATAAAGTGGTAAATAGCAGCGTGGAATGCATGACAGTATGTCAATGTGATGCCCTCCAGGTGGTGGTAGCAACGGTGGCGTTTGGCATGGGCATTGACAAGCCTGATGTCAGATTTGTCATCCATCATACCATCAGCAAGTCCATAGAGAACTACTATCAGGAAAGTGGACGGGCAGGTAAACTTTTTTTTATTATTTTATTTTATATTTCTGTTTTACTGTTGAAAAGATGGCAATGAAAACTCTTTATCTTTTGTCTCTCTCAAGGGAGAGATGATCATCCAGCAGATTGCATTGTGTTCTTTGGCTTTGCTGACATCTTCAGAATCAGCACCATGGTGGTCATGGAGAATGTTGGTCAAAAGAAGTTGCTTCAGATGGTTGATTACTGCCAAAATGTCAACAGGTAAGGCCAGGCAGAAACTCCATGATTTAGTAAATGTGTATTTAACCCCTATCCCCACTTTTTTACTGTTTTCTTATTTTTCATCTGTGAAGGTGTCGGCGGTCACTCATGGCTGTTCACTTTGATGAGGTGTGGGATGATAAAGGATGCAACCAGATGTGTGATGTATGCCGGCATGCCAAAGGTGTGTGGTTTCAAAATGCTTTCATTTAGTTTAGGAGTGTAACGATTCATCCATTCCAACAATCCAACTGCATTCATATGTAAACTGAAACTCTTTCCAGTGTGACTTGAATCGATCTGAAATCAGTTTTCACTGCAAAGAATCTATACTGGCAATTGCGCCTAGTATTTAGCACAACAAACGTAAGTTAATTGATTAAACTACACTTATTCGCTAAACTTTTATTGCACTTAGTAACGTCACCGGTGTAGATGTTGACAACTTGAGAACTTCACCTGGTATATTGTCGCTCCTCTGCTTTCTTGAGCTACATGTGTGGCGTGGCAGCCCTGCCCACAGGGAATTTTTGGCTAAATAGTTACTGTATCGATTTCAATTCAATAAATCAAATCACTCCAAATGAACCAATATCCTCCTTGCATCACGGTATACATCGTTTGTATCTTTACACCCCTAATTAAGACTGGTTTGCTGCTTTTGTTCCGTTTTTGTTTTGCTATTCAGCAGCCAGATACAGAATTACTTGAATTGAATTAATTGTCTGCTCTCCTCTTCCCCAGAGTGCACCACTATGGACATCACTCAGCATGCCCGGGAAGTAATACAGATTATAGAATTGGCAGAATCTATGGATGAGAAACTGACGCCTCTAAAGGTGGTTGAGGCCTGGATGGGGAAAGGCCCTGCTAAGCGAAGAAAGATGATCCAGACCACCACGCTGTCTCGGCTGGAGGTTGAGGCCATTGTTGTTCGTCTGCTCTTGCAGGGATACCTCAGGTGCTGCTACATGCATACTCATGGCAATGTTAAAAAGTCTGAGTAAATGCCGTATTCTATTGATGATACATTTAATATTTATTATAAAACAGTTGTTTAAGTTTTCATTTGTAAAAATGACTGAAATTAAATATCAGCCGTGTTTTATTCTATTAAGTTAGTTTCTGCTCTTTACAAGGTCTTTTTGTTGAAAGGGTTGGAATCTTGCGAAGATTGGGCAATGTCCCCTCTGATTCCAGGTTCCGAGATGGTGAACATTGTGCAGTGTGATTTGTTGACTGTAATTGTCTGTGTGACTGTGATTTGTCCTCAGAGAAGATTTCAGTTTCACACCATACACCACCTACTTCTACCTGAAAGTGGGACGCAAAGCTCCACTGCTGAAGGTGGAAAGTCACACAGTAACAATGAACGTCAGGACAACAGAGGCTGGAGCTGAGGTGAATAACACACACAGCAAATACGAATGTGAAATGATTTTCCTCTGTTTTCTTTAAAAGCTTTCTCTAACCACCATCATTTATTCCTAACCTGTCAGCTGTGCTTTTACCGTCATTTTAAAAATGTGTGAACATTTTAAACTATCTACGAATTTCTGTAGAGGTAAGTCATACTTCCATTTCAGTTCGGTCTCATTTGAAAATGTCAGTGTGGGTTTTAACCCGATACATTATGCTTACTAGGTTTTAGTGCTTCATTGTGCAAGTGTTTTGGAAAATTGGACACAGACATATGAAAATGATTGAAATGGAAAGCGTCTGCTACGTCTAATTGCAAACTGTATTTTTAGGCTGATCAGCAAATACTAGGGGTGTAACGATACATTTTAAACATGATACAGTACAATATTGGTTCAAGACAATATGGTTCACACGATCGAATTAATCGAAATCAATATAGTAACTATTCAGTCAAACATTATTATCCATAGATTCCTCAAAGTGTGTGTGTGTGTGTGGTGAAACAAACTCGTTTGCGTTTCCCTGTCATTTGTGGTCGCACCGATAGAGTTTCTGGACATACACACTCACTATCAGTCTTTTTCCAAATGTGAGTCCTAGGTCTCTCATGTTCAGATCTATACGGTAATGTTTCTTATGCTGGTATTTACTGATATGATATAAATGCAACACGAATACATATTTATCTTTGTAGAGAATTATTTGAATAGAATGTGATAAGAACTGTCGAGCCGTGGTTGTTCTCTCTGAACATGGCACATTCCACTCAGATGGAGAGCATGACGACAGAATAATCTCTGCCGTCTGTCAGAGTATCTGTAGCAGTCCACACATTTTCACACAAAGTTTGAAAAGAAAGTGGCATGTTATGGTCATACATGAGGTCCTTGGTATGTCCTCTTCTACTACATTCATGACTGAAGTAAACCCCCTCAGGTAAAGACTGTTGTTAATGACCTACAGGTAATGTTCTCTGCTGCGAGTGGCCAGGGCAAATCCAAAGAGGGAAAGAGAGCGGGAAAAAATGCTGGAGATGCCCCTGTTGCCAAGAAAGTCAAGACAGACATCCCATAGCCCCCCTTGTGTCCCATCCTGAAGAGAAGCTGAGAAAGTACAGTCCCCAGTTCTTTGTTCCATTCACTAATGCTTTTGTCAGTTTGGCATCATCTGGGTTGTGGATTACACCACTATCTGCGTCTGGGATAACCATTGAGAAGCCACACTTCATTTAGCTGGCTTAGGTGATAAAAGGGGTCATCTTGCTAAAAATAGCATTAATAAATGTTATTTGTATAGCCACCTTAAAACATTGAATGTATCTCAAACTGATTTTACAGTTTAGAGAAAAAACTGTGAAAAAGAAGGAAAATGTCTATCCAAGTCCCAAGTCCACTGCTTTGTAACATGAATGAATTGAGGTGCATGCTTTCATTAAACTTCACTAACACTGCATCATATGGCTTTGCATGGTTGTATTCATCTCATATGTATAGAGGAAAGTCTAAACTGTCTATTATATCCCTATTGTCTGTTATTTTTGACTGCCTAACAAGTTAATTTTGGCTGGTTATGATTTTGGCTCCAGGTTCAATACTTATTATTTAATGTTGCTATTCTTTACTGACTCTTGTTTTTATTATTACAGGCTATATCAGCTGTTGAAGCCAGTGAGATGCTGTTTGATATGAACTTTGTTCCAATTGCCTTGGATGACAGAAGTCCCCAACCACCCAAACAGTCCAAGAAACAGAAGAAGCTGGTCAGGAAACAAGACTCAAAGCTATGTGTTCAGACAGATAAACGGACAGAACAAGTAAAAAAATGCCCAACAAAACATGGAGAGGAATTGGAGGATGAGAAGGATAAGAGACAACTTTTAATTAACCAACATTTAGTTGAAGTGGATGTTGAGGTTAATATATTAAATAATGGAGATGATAATGCAGGTCAAAATACTTCACAACCAACCAAACTATGCTGTAAACAAAAAGCTACCACCCCGCAGAGAATTAGGAGAAAAGCTCCTTCTCATGTACCTGTAATAGATGTTCCCGCTCCATTCCCACGTGGTGACACTCCTACCAACACACTGCCTAACTCTCCATCCCAGCCATCCATCATCTCAGAGACTACAGAGAAGGAGCTCTGTGAGCTAAGGAATTACTACAGCATTCAACTAAAAAGAATAAACTACATTTCCCATGAATACCTGGGTCCAGACGCAGAGCCCGGAGTGCTGGCTTGCATCAGGGACCCACTGAGGGGCCTCCGCCTGCCCCGTGGCCTCACCATTGCCCAGACCGCACGCAGCTTGTGGACACGAATCAGTCGCAGGAGGAAGCTCGTCCGGCAGTGAGCCACACCACACCAATGTGTGAATATAGAATGTTCCTCAACTTGTACTTGAAAACTCATCTGTCATGATACATTCCCAACACACCAAACTGGCCTGTGTCTGTTAATAGTTGGACAGCTGATTGAAATTGTCTCTAACAAGTGAATTGAAAAGATTAAGCTAACCACATTAGCTTATCATAGTTACAGTCAGTGTCAAAGGGCTTCATTCAGCAAGTATGCACATGAACAAATTAGATCTTTCTGAGAATCACCGATAACCGTTGAAAAAGTCAGTCAATATGCAACAAATTTTGTAATAAAATGAATACATAATCATTAGCCATTCCACAATTTAAAAGTTGTGAATTAATAATAAATATATAAAAAATTAGTTTGGCTGATCTTCCTTATGCTAATTACCAACATGTCTGTAGGAGTACAATTAAACTGGCTGTGTTCTGCACGTCATGAACTAATTACAGCTTTTGTATGTTCGATTTCTATCATGTTGGCAGGGTTCTGATACGACCTATTCTTGACCTACCATGTTTCAAAGTAATCTTGACCTAAATGTTTATTATAGATGGGTTTGCAGACTTCTAAAGATTTTATTTAAATTGTAAGTACAATGTATTCATGCCATTCACCAATTAACGTTAAGTATAGCTGCTCAAAGGAATGAACAATACAGATTCTGCTGCCATCTTGTGGCTAACACGGTTACACTGAACACTGGCTCAGGCACCACAAAAGCAACAAACTGGGAACTCTATTCTGCTGCGAGGGCCAAATTAAATTCAGTCAGGAATCATACCTCTGATAGAGATTTGACAAGGCACATCTGGCTGTGCATTTATCTTTGCTGATTCAAACTTAAATACGATTCCCAGGTAGGAATGCTAATCACATACCACACATAATCACAAAATAAAACAGAGTACTGTTAGGTATTTGAATTTACTGTTTTGTTATGGTAACAGTTCCATATTTCATTTGTGATCAGGGTTTGTACAGTTGTAAAAATTCAAAAAGTCTTGAATTTGAAAATGTTTTGTAAACTATGTAATGTTTTGCAAAATTATCAAATTAACAATATTTTTGTCTCTGCTCTTGTATATATAAAAACAGAATCATCACTAATAAATATATAATTTACTGATAATTTTGCTGTTACCGGTCCAAAATAAGTTTCTTTTTCTGATGGCTGACAAAAACAATGGGAATATCAAATGCAAATGAAAACTCAAGCTACTTGTTTAAACACCTTACAATGACAACAGCACGATACCTACTTGTTCCATAAAAAAACAACTTAAGGATCGTTATCGTCAGGTACGATACGATTAATCGATAGGATTAAATTAATTGAAATCAATATAGTAACTATAGAGTCAAATATTATTTGCCAAAGAATCAAAGTTTGCCACAGTCCCTGCTCTGTTGCAATACATTTCCCATGATGCATCATTCCAGCAAGGGACTGGTATTTGTCCAACTATAGTCAAATATTATTTGTCGAAGAGGACAGATAGAGAATGAACGTCAATGACAGCAAAACACTTCACTGAAATGAGATAATATAAATGAGGAAAACTAGAGTGAAGCGCGAACATAAATGACAGCAAAACACAATAGAAAGTCTCACACAACACTGAATTGAATCTGGTGAACAAAAATGAGGTAAATAACATAAATTAACCTCATTTTTACTGCATTTTGCTGTCATTTATGTCACGTTGAGTTTCCTCAACACGGGCTGGGCTGCCGCTCCATATACATACAGAGCTCAACAAAGAGGAGGAGGGACAGTGAACCAGGTACTCAAGTTGACAATAACTACAAAAGCGTGACTTAATATTTGTCGGTTTGCACCTGAACACACCTGTTAAATGACCGGCTGTTTACATGTCACTCGTAGCATGCGCCATTATCATGGGATATGATAGGTTCTGTTCATGAGCCAGGATGGGATCAAGCTTTTGTTCATGCAAACCTGAAACTATCTGACTTTCTATTCAAGGACAAGTGCCCATTGTCGGTACATGTAGCTGTTGTTTTTTTGCTCAGCATCACCATTTGGTCATTCTTTAAACAAAATGTTCCATTCACAGGGCCAATCAACGTTTTTTGTCTGCTTCCATCATTGTTTACATAGCCAATGAATGTGTTCGGTGAGGCATGGGGTCAAAGGCCAGGGACGTAATCTGCGTTAAGTGTTTGGACGTTATTATTTCCTGTAATTAATGATTTATTCAAAATTAACATGTTATTACGATGACCCTAAATGACACATGTAGAGCAAAATGTGAAAGTCTGTCTGTGCGTGGTAAAAAATATATTTGAAAATAGTTTCTCTTGGTTCCCCCTCGTTATCAGTTAGAAAAGAGATTGCTTGAACAGAAACACAGGTGTAATGTTTAAAAGGAAAATACTTTGGTTTCAGAGACATACATTTTACTTTCACACCCTTTAAACTCTTGTTTACTGAATACTAATACTTTTGTACTCACATGAATTTATTCTTACATAAATGAACATTTCTTTACTCGAACATATATATGTTTGTCTTATTTTCATATTCTAATGATTAAATGTGTGCAAGAGCCGAATGTATGTTTGTGAGGCCAGAATATACGCAGGTAAGAAAATAAATACGATTTACAAAATCCCGCCAATATTTGACAGTTATGAGCCCCAACCGTCATGAAAAGTGAAACAAATTTGCATGTAAACAAGAGCGAGAGAGTGACAGTAAAAACACAAAAAGATCAAGTCTTACCTTTACGGCACAAACAGAAACGCTTTGGACCGTTTCGTTCCCGTTTTCGTGCGTTTTGGGACGTCGCTGGTCATACTACTCACAAAATCCTAATTCCGTTACTGGGTTTGAGTCGGTTTGACTCGGTGATGCGCCCACGAATGGAGTTGTAACAAAGCTAGCGTCAAACAACGTAACAACGCTAAAGGGGGCGTTTCCCAAAATGCTTCGCGCGGCGCGGCACGTTAAAACACTTAATTAGTCAAAGGACAAAAACACCTGGTCTTTGAATCTGGTCGGAACAGGGATGAAAGGGATGGAATAATCCATTCATACGTAGTCCAGAATATTTAGGGAGTCTAACTTGTTAACGATGTAACACAAGACCGAAAGTATTTATTTACTCGCCATCATTTAAATGAATTATTAAATATTAAATCAGCAATATAAAAAAACGGAATGAGAAGAATTTAACTGTGTTACTGTGGGGAATGAAGCTGCCCACCCTACATACCCAGATACCCACCTAAGGGAGACATCCTGGAGACTGTATCCCAGATCCTCCCACATCTGAGAACCTGATTAGATCAGCCGGATTAGGCTGTCTGAGATTGAGTGTTCTCGCATCATTGGACAAGGGTACAGACATCAACACACAGAACGAAAAGAGAAAGCACTCAGTTTTTCACTGTAGAACACAAGATTCTCCTTGTAGCATACGAGGAATTCAAAGAACCAAAGGCACCTCTGTAAAAGACACCAAAATCAGAAAAATGTGCTGATATTATATTATGTTATGTTATACTGTGTTATAGTATGTTATATTATATTTTACCATATATTCCTTAGTACTCTTTTGTTATTGTTTTTATTGTTTTGTTATTATTATTAGGGATGCACTGATATGGAAATTCTAGGCCCATACCGATGTTTAAAATCGAGGAAAGGAAAGAATGAAATCCTCTTTATAAAACCTCATGTCATGGAGTCATGGAGAAAATAAGATGCAGCCACAGGTCAGCAGTGCACGACAGCTTATGTACCAGCAAAATTAATGAGACACAACAGATTAATATCGACCAACTGGCATCAGTGAATGCCACTTTATTTGCCGATACCTGTCAACAACGTGCATATAGGCTCAACTGACGTTGAGTTGATAAATCGGTGCATCCAGAGCAATAATAATAATAATAATAATAATAATAATATCAGCTACTGGATGACTGTATCTATCTATCTATCTATCTATCTATCTATCTATCTATCTATCTATCTATCTATCTATCTATCTATCTATCTATCTATCTAATAGTTGTAGACTAGTTAATATTAGTCATCAATGATTACTTCTGCCTTTAAACTACATCTATATGATCCTGTTCTTATGAATAATAATTAGAGAATTCCAAATGCAGAGAGGATCGTGTGATCG
>OMNV01008945.1:0-34163 GCA_900303265.1 Brotula barbata
CCCATATCCCGACGCGTCCTTCCTCCTGCCCTCGTCTCCCTCGTGTCCCCGTGCTTTTTTGAAGTCCCCGTGCTTCACCCAATAAGGTCTCCACCCGTCCTCCATCTTTCTGCTGTCTCGTTCTTCTTCTACCCCTGGTGAATGTGTGCAGGATTTGGCTCGGTGCCACATCCCCTCTTTGCAGCTTCTGTGTTTGTGCATGTTAATCCACGTGCACTTCTATGGATGTGGGTATATATATGTGTGTGCGTGTGTGTGCGTGTGTGTATTCCCTGGTGTTAAGGGGAGGAACCTCTTACTTCCTCCATAAACACCTCACTGGTATGCAAAGTCTCTGAAGCAAAGACTTCTGACAGTCAGGGAGAGAACGATCCACTCTGCTGAAGGCTCCTTAAGGAAAACATTCGGTCCCTGCAGGCTCCAGGACTCCAAAATCAGATTCGGTTTTTGGAAAATATGCATTTATATTCCACATTCTGAATGGAAGTAACATGAAATCCTTTCACGTCTCCTCCTTTGTCGTGTTTTGCTGCTGTGCTATCCTGTTTCCTATCATTTTGTGCTCTGTTGTCACTTAGATTCTGTGTTTTGGTTTGTGGTCAGATTTATTTGTGTCTCAGTTTTCTTTTTCCTAACCCGCACAAAAAATTGCCACTGTGGTTGTAACTGTTTTTTGAATTGTATGCGAAATGAATGAAAGACAATTTGGTGAATTTCCAACATTTATATGTGTGAACAGCACGATAAATAAATCTGATGACCAAAACTCCAGCATCGGATAAAAGCACCGTCTCAATCATATCAGGTTAGCTTAGCATGTAACTGACCCACGCATACATATACACACACACACATAATCCTCACACAGAGGTTCGGTGCTGCTTATTATCTAACACGATCCACATGCATACAGTAAACTTGGGCCAAATGGAAAGAACAACACTGCAGCGTGCCAAAAATTGACACACCACTAAACCATGTGTGTATACTTAAATCTACTGCTCATCAGGATGCTAAAAAAACAATACGGGCTTCCCAACCATGTTAGCAGGCATTCCTCTGTGATAGCCGTGCGCTGATAATGAACCAGGAACGGTTTTCCCGCGTTTGTCCTGTGACGGAAAAAACGCATTTCGGGTAAAAATCAGATTTACATTTCAGTGAAATCGGATCTATATACATACAATATGTCGTAGAGTAGTCGTGACGGGTTGCAGACCGACGTATGCAGAGAGGGGATGAGTCGACTACAGCAGCCCACTGTTACACAGGGCCACAAAAGGACAAAGCTGCATATTCTCAAAAACAAAAAGCATCACGTTAGGCAACAACGGGCAGCTCAGCAGCCGGAAAAAACCCCCCGAAGATTCCCACCAAAGACTGACGTTATCCAAATATTAGCGTGTTACATCCGTAAAATACCTACAAAAGTATTTACAAGCCTGTGATCCTCTATCAGACATCTGTTCCCCCCTCCTCCCCCGAGGTGAACGGACCCTGTAATGGATCCCACTAAGCCAGAAAATGACTCACAGAGTAAAAGTGGGGAGCAAACAGTTCAAACCTTTGACTCACAACCTCTATATAACCTTGTCATAACCTTTCATAGTCTCCAATGACCTCTTCAGGACCCTGCATAGCACCTTAATAACCCCCATCCATGTCTGAGTGAGCCAGATGGAAATGTGATATCTCATGTTAAGGTGCCCTGTAATTCACTCACACACACGCGCGCGCGCGCACATACACGACAACACACACAATCTAACCCAGACAAAAATCCACATGTAAGGATAATCTGCTTGCAAGCATACAGGCACTTAAACAGGGACACACACATACACACACACACACACACACACACACGCACACACACACAGACTAAAGAAAAGCTCCAACTTTTCACTCTGATCCAACAAAAAAAGAAGAGGGGGATAGTAACATGGAATGTTTATTTGCCCTTTGATTTGCCATATGGTGGAAAGTGCCTCACACGCTTACACACACATTACCAGAACAGGAAATAAATTATTGACCCTTACATTGTTGGTGACATGCTCAAACGCAGGATGTGAAAAACATCTCCTCTCCACTTTGGAGGAAAACATCCGTGGTAGATCTCACACAGAAACGATGCAACACAATAAATAATTCAGCTAATAGAGGTAAAAACAATATATGATTGATCTAAATGGATGTTTACGATCCAGTCCAGGACGTTAAATCTTTAATCTAACGCCCTCTGAATGAATTAATGTTGGCTAAATTCTCCAGCAGAATTGAAAATATTTGGAGTGTGCCAGCTGCGGAGCACCGTCCTAATGACTTTCCCAGTTCGATTCCTTCATTTTTCCCGGTGCTGTACGTGACCGTCAGCACTGACAGAAGTAGAACATTGAAGAATTATTTGGCTTCACGCTCTCGTTGAAGTATCAACAAGCTCAGGTGGAAAAAGCCTCCCGTATTTACGGCCGTCACTCTGTGTATCCTTTATTCCACAGACAACAGGCTGGTTACCGGCCTGATTACAGGGCTTCACACCGCCACGGAGCACACGGAAAACTGTCAACACACAGGAGGCCACCGTGATGTCACAATCACAGGAAGCTGTCAGCAGACGAAACACAGCAAGGAGGCGCTACACGTCCAAAAGAAACTGACTGACTGACAAGAAGGCATTGATAATCTGTGATGTTTAAATAAGTGGTTCTCAAACTTTTGGAACCAAGAACCATCTGAGATCAAATCAAAACACGAGAACCACATCATCAACAAGCAGCCTGGTAGTCAGGACCACCTACAGCGAGACCAGGTCACCACCGAGACCAGACTGTATCGAGGCCGAGACAAGTCCAGTACGAGTCCTGTAAGAACTTCAACACTAAAATGTAAGTTCCCTGACTGTCTGATCACAAAAAAGTTATATTTCATTTGTCCCGCCTTCTTTATTTGCACGCAGTCGACTCGTGCGACATGTTACTCTCACAGCGGCACTGAAGTACGTATGTTACAGATTACATCTTAACTACTGAGGGCCAAAGGTCAAGTAGTAACTAACTGACCATACTAGTTAACTCGTGATGCTACAAGTGTTCACGAGTTGAACTTGCGAAAGCCAAAATGCTCACTGTTCACACCTCTTGCACGAAATGCCGACGAGGCAGGAGGCCTATACGCGTATAACCGATGAAACCTGCAAAGGAGATAACACAGAGCGTCTTAAACTCAAAGTAATCTGTGGAAGTGTTTGTACGACTGTTATTAATGACAGTTGAAGCCGTCCGTCCTCTGCAGTCAAACAGTCTGAATCGCGTTACAGCGGTTGCGTCAGTTTGCCACACAGTAATAGCAGACGTCGGTTTGTCCTCCAAATCTGGAGACAATTAGTCGCTGGAAGAGAAATAAAAATGCCAGAGCCGGTCAGAATGTAGCAGTAAGGAAGACGGATTTCAGCTCCACAGTGCTGTTTGGACAGGGGAAGAAAACGGGAGAGGACACGGACCAACTACCAGACACGGCTCACTCTCTTTATCTCTCTGACTCTGCCCCCATTTACCACATCTGTACAACAGATTATTCCAGCGGTGGATGAGTGGGTGAGATTAACCTCCAATAAGACTTCACATTAACACCTCGCCGCCCCGCTGTGTGTGTGCCTGTCTCTGCCGGGACAGATCAGCTGATAACAGAATCCAGCAGCAAACAAACAGCAAAAACAAGAATTGGAAGAAAGTCACAGGATCTTGGTTTAAGGTTATATAATCCTATTTTTTTTTTCTCTTTTCCAAGAAAATTAATCCCATCAGGCACCTTACACACAAGATAATTCATCTTGATTTGTCTTAGAGGGGTGTTTAAAATGTTTTCCCAGCTAAAAGGAGGGGAGAAGCTGAGTTTATGTTTTTCTTTACTGCATCTGTCTTTGATTCGTTTTGATGTGCACAGCACAGTGAGCATACATGTACATCACATAGCTACCCTCCTTGCATCACCCCATTAATGGCCCCACGAGACACGCACACACACACGCACGCACACAAAGAGTAGAGGAGTTGAGTTTTTGGGTCATGTTGACTTCATGGTGGCAGAAACAAAGAGTGTGTGAAGAACTCATGGTTTCTTTGAATGCAGTGACCCGTAGAGTTGATCCACACAGGCTGAGAACCGCAATTAAACACCAAATTTCTGACACTTTAGCATTTCACTTTGCTCTGCGTGTTGTGACGGGAATCTCTTTTTTCTTGGAAACTAGAGAATATACAACCAAAAGACTCAGAAAGACTGAAACAGTGAGTGTGTTCAGGGTGGATTCTCCCTTTAATGTAGAACATCATGGACTTGGAAAAAGGCACCGTTTTGTGAAATCATAAATCAACACCACTGTGTTGAAATAGAACAGCTGAATGGGAGAACAGACAGCTTTATTTGAAGGATCCCTCGGGCTTCTGGACTTAAAGTCACGCCAGTGTTGGATAAAAACCGGATCAGGGTCCAGGATTTTTTTTCCCCTAAGATAAAATAAAACAAATTGCATGAGGGCAACAGGAACACAAAGAGGGAAATAATTACCACAGAAACATAAATACGAATGAAATTTATCAAAGCTAATCTTTCCCGTCTAAAATTATCACTGTAAAATATAATGTAAATCATACACTAATGCAGTTTCTGGCAGAACAACGCAGTGATTCATCTTTCACAAACGGGTGGAACACTGAGGCTGTGCTCAAATTTTTACTATTTTTTCTACTTGATAAATGAAATGAATCAGTGGTTCTCAATATGTGGTATGTGTACCACTTGTGGTGCTTGAGGCAACCCTGGAGGTAGATCACGTGACTGTTGTACCAGCGAGGGGCAGCGAATTAAACCATTTGAAATCTCTGCAAATGTTTTTATTCTCGACAAATTTGTCTGATTTCATTGTGAATGACTGTCACAGATCTATGAGTCAAAAAGGCTTTTTTACCTGAAATACTTTCAAATAGCAAATACTGCACCGATATCATGTCACATTACACAAGTTGTTTTCTAATTACATATTTTTTACTGATGACTGTGTTGACCTTCTGTCAGTCTCCTTTTATTCTTTTCTAATTTGCGTAGCGTTTTTAAACATTTTCACAATGACTGTGTTTTAAGCAAATTCTCCCTTTAATGTGGCACATTGTGTAATTGGAAGAAGGGTACTGCTCTAAACCATAAATCAACACCACTGTGTCGAAATAAAACAGCTAAATGGGAAGCTTTATTTTGAAGGATCCTTTGGGCTTCTTAACTTCAAGACACGCTAGTGTTGGATCAAATCCGGTGTTTATTCACAAAAAGAGAACAGAAAGCTACGCTGGGCTAACATGGCCGCAGCTGTAAGGTTGCAGGATTATCCTCCAGGAGCAGAGGACCTGTTTGAGCCACGTGCTGTCATTAAAAAACGAGAGCAGGAAGCTTGACTGGTCCATGATCTGATAACAGATCCAGATGAGACTGGACAGCGTCAGTGACAACAGCAGCAGCTCAGGGTTCAGACCGGCTCAAAGCTTTCCATTCTCTCCCACCAATTAAACAAAATGACATATTTATATCAACTTAGGCCAAGCCCAAGCAGTAACTTTAGGAAATAGAGAGCTGAAAGTTCATAGTGAGATATTTTCATCCACTCGTATCTAAGCGGGCAATTATCAAATTATCATTATCTACTGACCTCTAGTGGTTAGAATGCAACATAGCTTTTCAGAGTTAACACAGCGAGGATTATTTATGCTGTGCAATCTTAATCACATAAAAATAACATAGCAAAAATCAGAACTAAATCTTTTTCAGCATTTTCCTGATGCACAGCAAACACAGATTTGAAAGATGGAGCGTAATATTAATGAACAAGCGCATGTTTATTAATAAAAATAAGCAGAGTGGACAGTTATTATCAAAGAGTGAAAATATGACATTGAACTACAACATGCTGTGGGCTGATGTCACCTTCTGCGTTAAGGCTTCAAAGATCCCATCCTGATGCTATCATACTAAATTTAACTTAATTTAAGTTTCCTACTAGGACAAAAAATAGTTGAGAGAATAATTTATACATAACTGCAAAACAGACAAAAGACAGCGGCCAAACACATTTTTGTTACGATATAAAATTGGCATTAGATATATGATACAGGCTGTATGTAAGACAACTTTTTAAGATGTTTTTTTTTTTTTACTTCAACACAAATACAGCCTAAATCCAAAAGCTGACACGTGGCACAGGAAAGATCCCGTGTGCATCCATTGTCCCTCAAACCGTGGGCCTCCACCGTGCTGCTTCTCCCTACGAGCTGCCCTCTACGCGTTTGCTCAGACTTTCGTGGAGATTCTCTACAGTGGCCTCGTCCTCTTCTACAGCCTTCGTACAGAGACGCTTCACTCTGCTGTGCAGGTCCTCCATGGACTTCTGTTGAAACGGAACAAGAACCAAACCTGAGACAAATACTGACAGACCAAAACTCTATCCACTAATGTTGGAGAAAACACCCGATCCAGACCCGAGTCCATGGATGCCTGTGTGTTCTTAAGTTTGCATGTTACAGGAAGTAAGGACTTGTCTGTACCTCTGTAATGGCCAGGTGGTTTGCAGCAGTGGTAAAGACAGATGCAAGGTTATTGGCGACTGTTCGCCTCTCCTCGTTGGTCTCCTGCAGCACCAAGTGGTACCTGAGGAACACAAGGAAACCTCTGAGACACCGAGACTCTGACACTGTGAATTCACACGGAGCTCCAATTTATTTCAATAAAAGACAAAGTAAAATGGTATTAATGAGTCAATTTTGCAAATGCTTTGTTATTCATTGGACGCGTTAGAGTAAAATAAAAAACACTTACTGTTGCTGTGCTGCCTTCAGTTGTTGCACAGCCTCATCGTAACCATAATTAACCTTCTTCTCTAGAAGCTTACGGTGGTTCTCCACTGACTCCACCTCAGCTGCCCACTCCTGTTCCTCACGCACTAACTCCTACACACACATATGCACACACATACAGGCTTACGTCTTAAGAGCACCGTCAACAAAACGGATCATTTCATTATTTCTTTATTATAACCGACTAACTTCTAGGGTGTGAACTGGAATACGTTTAGATGTTTCATATCCCATTAAGAGCTCTCAGTTACATTAAGGCAAAAGATCACCATGATCTACTCCGAATGGTAACAATGTTAACAGTGCTCATCAAACATAGACAGAATGAACTGCATGATGTTCACCTGCATGTCTTGGTCCAACCTTTCGTCCAGCTTACGAATCTGCTCTCTCAGGTGCTTCAGATCATTGGACTTATCTATGATGTTAGAATTCACCTAGAAAACACAGACACGTGTAGATGTAAATGTTAGTGTGTGATACAATTTGTCTTTTAGTATGTGTGGACACAAATATGACACAGTTCATAGCAAGACACAGAAATAGACTCATCATAAATATCTTATAGAAACTATTACACTTGACTTTTATTACATTTCTTTTATGTCTCCCATACATAGTTTTTTCGTCCAATGACTTTGCATCACTACAGCATAGCCAGAGTCCGTCATCATTCACGTGCATTTATTTTGTCTGTTTTGTCAAATCACTTTATGATAAGAAATTGGAGGTAAAACTGACATTTCCAATCAGACATGGGGGTGGGACATAACAAGAGCCTTGTTACCTGGTCACAGGACTCCTCCAGACTGAGATGAATGTTGGCTAATCGACTGTGCTCCTCTTCCACATCACTGATCAACTTTCTCAAGACAATCTAAAAATACAATACAGACAAGCTGTTGATGAATTGAAGCAATTTCACATGACACAGAATTACAAGAGTAACACATTTAAATAATGGTATAAAATGTAAACAATATGATATATAACCCAAGGGATAAACAGTTTTGTATATTAACAACATGAAGTACCTGTATCTGTGTTTTGTACTGAACCATGGCGCTGCACTCGAAAGGCCTCAGCTCAAAATCATGGCCGCAGGCATTCTCTGCATTCATTGGGATCAGCTTCAGTTTACGGGCCAACTTGTGGTACTCTGCTAGTTTCACCTCCGCCTAGACAGACGCAATGACGAGACGGACAAAGGAACAAAGCAGAGAAAATGTTTGAAAAAAAAAATAACCTGATGATCTTAAAACCTGAGAGCGTAAAAGAAGTCTGGAGAAGATGAAGGACCTTCTCTTTCACTTTGGCCAGCGCAGTCTCTTCATTCCACTTGTGCTGCTCCGCCTCCTCGAGCGACTTGCTGAGAGTGGAGATGGTTTGTTGGAGTTCCCTCTTCTCTCTGTTGATCCGCTCCACATCAGCCGGGGTGAACTTCTGGTTCTTCAGGAGGAGCTGCAGCTCATCCTGCTCACGTTTCAAAGATTCCAGATGACTACCTGCAAAAATAAAAGGAGCCAAAAACAGTGAACAAACAATATTTTTCATTTCAAAGGACATATACTACATATTTTCCCAGAATTTACCAGCGGCCTCAAGCTCGTCGTTCACTTCAGAAATTTTGTTCTCCAGGTTGGCTTTGAAAGATTCCAAGGTGCCACGATAATTCTGGAGTCTCTTGAAATCGGACTGCAGCCTCATCTTTTCCATCCTCTTGTTCATCAGACGGTCCTAGCAGCAGACATCAAAGTAGATAAATTGTTGAAAATCCTTTGTCTCATTGTCA
Organism: Brotula barbata; assembly: GCA_900303265.1. Classification (NCBI taxonomy): domain Eukaryota; kingdom Metazoa; phylum Chordata; class Actinopteri; order Ophidiiformes; family Ophidiidae; genus Brotula; species Brotula barbata. The sequence goes on from OMNV01008945.1 coordinate 8,695, forward strand.
CATTTATGATGGCCCCCACACTGTCTCCTCTCTAATAAATGTTACATTTCTAACCGTTTGGTTCTCCTTCTCCAGTCGTTCCACTTCTTCACTTAGCAATCTGTGCTTCTCCTCCATTGTGGCCAGCAGGCCTTCATCAGTGTTGTAAAGTCTCTCTGTGGAACGCGGACACAAACATGGAGGGGTTACATATCTATATCCATTTATTGTTTGATGTACCAACCACCTCATTTTCTCTTACATATGATTTTACTACTTTTTAAAAAGATAAAGGGGTCTCTGCAAACACAATGACACAGATTAAAACTACGGCAAAATCTACATATAGAAACGTTACATTCTAAAGAGAGATGCTGTGCTCACTTAATTTGTTGAGGAAAACCTCATCCTCATCTTCAAATGTGTCAGCACCCTGCATGAACTTGCTGTAAGCCTCAGCTGTGTAGTCCAGGAAGAGCTGCAGGAACAAAGAGAGACAGAGCTCAAATAAACAAAGAGACAAGACAATGACAAGACAGACGAAACAGTGAGATGTAGCCAGACATTATTGATCTCTAGAAAATGTGTTGTACCTTGTTATACTCGGCACTTTCCTCAATAGACTCATTGTCTTCAGAGAAGTCACTGAACAGCAGCTCCTGCTTGCTCATACCCGAGCAAATCTGAAGCACAGAAACGGAGAACATGTTACCAGACAAATGAGCATGACTTTGGTTAATAGTGGTTGACTTTCATTTCTACTTAAAACATGTTTGTTTTTATTCCTTACCTTTACGTTGTCAATGAGCCAGATGAGAGCCCCAAGCACTTGAGGCCAGGTATGTGGAGCTCCAACAGAATACATTGAACTCTTAGACAGAACAAATGGATACCTATGACCCGAAATGGAGAGATATTTAGCATGGTTAACAAAACTTTAACATCCTACAGGAAGCTCCACTTATGATAGTTCTATCAAATTAATTTACGGTGTTAATTTCTCATTTTTATTAGTCTTATCATAAGACACTCTGATAGACACATACTGTATGTATACAAATATGCATTACTTAATGATCAAAATAATTCAGATTATCCATTTCAAAATAAATGATAGTGACAGCACTAGACAAAAGGGCTTGTTTGTTTTGGTCTGCGGGGTAAAACTCTGATGGTTACAAACTAGAAATCATCAAGGAGAGGCTGCATAATTTTCACGCTAGGATATTTCAGCTTGAGATGCAACAACTGTGCACGGTGTGAGAGTGTGAGAGAGTTCCCCTCAAAACAAAGACAGAATATTTACCTTAGTGATTTTAGGATACCTGGCACCTCCTCCTCCACTTTTGAAGTTGGCACCTCAAAGGTTGGATCCAGCTGGCGATAGATGAACTCAAACATCTTCAGAAACTCCTTAGTAGAGGGAGATTGGAGGGTCTTGCCTGACAGAGTGCCTGGGTATCCCTGCTCTGTCAAGAACTAGAAAGACACAAGACCACCTCAAGACTGATACACCTGAGCGGCAAACACCAAAACTCGACTCCCACTGCAAAAATAATGGTGTTGCTTTGTTTAGTTGTAAGGTTTTTACCTCATGCAGTTGTCTGATACACTGCTGAACAAAGGCTTTATCATGAAGAGGCCTCATGTCCTTGATCTTCTCAGGTCCTCCAAACCCTGCCAAGGTGCTGTTGCGAGGCATGCTGGCTCCACTTGTCCTGCAGTAAGGAAGTTAGAGTAACAAAAAAATAATAAAATTGGTAATTCCTACATATGTTATACATCTTTTAATAATTACATACCGGGGGCCAAAGAAACTGGTCCGCCTTTCAGAGGTGACAGACGAAGGTTTGGATATGCTGAGCTTTCCAAATGATGGCTGTTTGCTGTAACATAACAGATATATGTTATTTCACTTTATTTCCTCACAAATGTCACTGCTCCTATCTTCAAAGACACCATAGATACAGTCACAAATGATTGAAAACAAAATAAGCCTTGTAACCACCTCGTACTGTTTTTTTTAAATAGTAGTCATCATGCATGTGAGAAATTATATAAGAAAACATCTAGATGAAGTCTCTTTAGTGACCATTTAAAGTCTTCAGGGAGGAAAATTTACTTTGGTTAGGCAAAACTAGAATTCGACTTATAACAACTGTGATCCAATGTTTACATGGGTTGATTGATAAGTTCTGAGTCTACACTATCTTCCAACATGACACGCCTCTGTCAACGATGCTGTTGGGGTGTCCAATAAAGAAATAAGTCAGGCATTTAGCTCGAACGATGACGACCAAAAATACATTACAGCGTGTCTTTGTCGGTGTGTCCGACTTAGAATCAAATGTTTCTCCAGTTAGTAAATTGTATTCCCACCCACCTCTTAGGCGTTGTGTACGCCGTGCTCAGCCTGTTGTTGTCGGCTACTCGCATAGGTAGTTCCGAAGGTCGGCTCCCCGCACCCCGACTCATCCTCCCACTGCACACAAGTTAATATTCAAAAAACAGACATTATTAGTAAGTTATCCATCTGTCTATGGCTCTGTGTAACTCGCAAAGCTGCCTGCAGCGAAAAGATCTTTCCGTGACATTTTCCCGAATGAATTAACGTTAACACGTTAGCTAGCCTGAACAACGTAAGCTCGTAAATGAACGCTTCACATTTCAGCACAATACTTTTGACTGCGAGTCATAATAAAATAAAATAAATATAATAGCCGTGCATAATTGCATTGAAAATTGACCGAATACATGCCAATCTATCTCAATAAGGGCGTTGTTAAATAAAACAATGACAGCTTAACGGATAGTTTTGGTTTTCGTCGAAAATATCAATAATAATAATTCAGTAGTATTAACCGAAACGTACCGATCCATTACTGGAAATTAATGTTTACTAAAACCAACAGACGATCTCACAAAATTTCAAACCCGCCAAAAAAATACAAACTACCGGATGGCGATGACGTATGCACTGACTACGGCGAGCTAGTGGGACCAAAGGGCTCAGATGAGTTGCGACTTGTTGGTCCTCCTTGACAACATTGGCGGTCTGCGTGGCTCCACCTACTGGGTATACTGGAGAATCGCGACATGACACTGGACTAAAGATCTAAAAGATCAAAATCAGCCGTTTATTTTTGTCTTCCCGGGTGTGTCTCTTCAAGAAAGATGAAAAAAATCCATTACACACCATCCCAACTTCATCCCAAGTGTCCCCAAGTTCCACATTTAATTCTGTTTGGAATTAAATGCTTTCAGTTTGTCTCTGTTACAAATAATAAAGGAATTTAAAACATGCGCACTATTCACAAAAAAATTGACTTAAATATGCTTGAATATTGAAAAACCTCTTAGAAACCTCATAGATGGTTCTTAGGGCAACAGTCCTAACATAGATTGATAATACTTGCACCGACAGAAAATGTAATAAATTTATGATCAACTGCTTCCACGTAACAGAGGATCAAGAACTGATACCTATAAAATAATAGAACTTTTATACATATTAAATTTAATGGATTAATATTGACATTTCATCATTCATTTATCACAAGAAGTACTTTTTTCTTTTACCATGAAGGTTTTTGAATGTTATAATGTCTGCCTTTGGTTTCCCCATTCCATTCATTCTGCCATGGATGTACTGATCAATTTCTAAATTTAGATTTTGCTTCCCGTTTACCCAAAAGAACTGTTGCATTATTTTCCATTTGTTTTGCATATGCATTGTTTGTTCATTAAACTTCACTCCAAAATGTGCTGGGATGCAAGAGAAACTTACAACCAGCCCCATACACCTAAAACTAGCAGCTGAGTCAGAACATTTTACGGATCTAACTGTGTTGATGTTTTCGATCATTCAACAGCCACTATGATTACAAACTTTGGATCCTCTAACAGCTTTAGATCCACCAAAAGATTTGACAGTTGCCAAAGAAATAAGACACATCAGATTTGCATGAATGAACCATTTTTTAAATATGTCCTCTGTCAATGGAACTTGACTAGTTGACAAAAATGCTAACTATTTATACGTACAGCTTACATTAAAATTTTACATTGTATGACAATGTTGAAATATTTTAAAGCACAACTAATGGCTTAAATTTTCAACACCAATGTACAGGAACTATTTAAAGGGCTGTCTTGCTTTAAAAGCTAAAGGTTGATTTAAGCTCTCCATCACTCCAACTTGATCCTTCAGACCTGTCTATGTACTTAAGCAGTGTCCAGGTCTAATATTTCTGTTCAATTGCAAAAATGAAAAGATCAGATTAACACTTTGAGCAGACAAGTGACAAAGAGAAGTAGAAAATTTATTGCAGTATTTGATCCACCAAAAGGGTATGAATCCCCTTTCCTCTTATTACTAGGGTGACCTAATACAACAAAATCTACATTTACAAAATATCCTCCTGCAATAGGCCACATATACTGCATGCGTAGTTCGAAATAGAATAAATTATATTCAGAGGACTCTGCCATTGTACAGCATGGACAAATAAAAGTGAACAAAAATAAAAATTCTTATTTTTTGCTTTTTCTTCTTTTTCTTTCAAAGATCTAAAAGCTAAAAGGAAAAACCATCAGGGTGCTAATAGTATAATAAACTCCAAAAACACTTTAATAAGAACATCAAAAAGACTAATTTCCAACATTCACTTATGGTTTTATTCTTTTTTTACAGCTTTTTTGTCTTCAGAGATATAAACATTTTAGTTTTTCGTCATGTTAAACTATGATACAGTGGGAGTAGAAATGAGCGACTAGAATCTGCTGCACAACAGCGAAGGAGCTCCCACAACAATGTTGACAAAACATTTCCCTCCAGGTCTCTTCTTTGATAGCCTTTTCAAAGGGATAATTTGAGTGAATTATTCCTTTAATGCCTTCTGGATTCTATCCTCTGCACTTGTACACAAAGAAAACGAGCAGTCTCTCTAATATAAGTCTTGTGTTTTGTGTCATTTTCATTTTTGCAAGAATAACTCATGTAAAAGTATGTAGTGTCAAATATTCTTGCCCTCTTGTGTTTTCTTACAAAAATGAGGAAGGGAAGGAGGAGGGTAGGAATCCAGTGAAGTTTGGCTGTGTTGTTGGAGGTGGCAGGTTGAGGAGGAGGCGCAGGAGCAGGAGTAGGGAGGAGGAGTCTGATAGATAAAATAGAAATGGAGCAGGGTGGGGGCAAAAAGAAAAGGAAAAAAAAACAACAACACGGGGGCCATTAGCTAGCCCCTCCTTCCCGCGCTGCATACAGTGAGCGTAAAGTCTGCACTACTTTGTTGCTCAGTTTGTGGTTGCTGGTCAAGGCAATCTTCTTATGGATGATGTCCGACTCCTTAATAGTGTCCACCCAAGGCACCTGTTTACGGCCATCCCGTTTTTTGGCCTCTGCCCAGGGCCCAGAGTAAGAGCCGGCCATCCAGTGGATGCTGTATCCATTGGAGGTCTTCTGGATGACTCTGGCTATTTGCGGTCGGTCCTTGTATTTTGGGCAGCAAAGGGCGATCACATCCATTGCATCCACCGTCTCATTCATACGGCCTGGGTCCGAAGGGTCACCCATTCGCCTCGACCGCCGAGAGGACTACAGACAGCACAAACAAAAATTTTTGTGACTTACTGCTTTTTCTCTAATCCATTTTAAATTCTATTTTCTAACCACTGTGTGTGTTTATCTCACCCCAGGGTTCCTCTCATCCCCATCACTGTCATCATCATCTGTCTCTGGTCCTGCCTGATTGCGTGGGCTGGGTCCTGACATAGGTCCGGAGCCTCCCAGCAGGGCATTTATGGCTTTGTTTCTAATGTTAGCGCTAGCAGAAGCTTCTCCTTCCTCATCTTCCTCATCTGGGTCCAGATGTTCCATTAGAACCTTGAACTGTGGAGGAAGGGAAAAGAGGAGAAATTGACTCAATTACATTTTAAGAGTAACATAAAGGAAGTCAGGTAACCATAGCTAACCCCTAAACTGCTGACAAGGGCAGACAAACACAAAAAAAGATCACACGGTAAACATGTGGTGTCCACTCTCGGTCAAGCTTTGTTTGCTGATCTTAGTGTCATTAGACAAATAAAGATGTCAGTAGTTAGTGTCAGTGGAAGCAAAATCATGGATAAAATTATTGAGAGAACATGAGATCTACCTAAAATAGAAGCATTGGGATCCAAAACTGATTTATGCCCACTACTTACATCAAGGTACTGTTTTACTATCCTCCTCTTGATGTCAACAGTCAGTGAGGCATGGGCTATGTTGTTGGAGATGAAGTCAATGGTCTGTCGGGGGTGAAAGTGAACATTGCTTTTTCTGTTCACTGCCTTATCGTACACCTTGGCTGATTCTGTGGGAGAGTACTTCTGAATTTTGCTGTTGGAAGAAAAAAAAAGAACTATTACAGACTTTGTGCAAATAAACAAATAACACTTGCAGGACTGAACATTAGCAAAAAAACAGTATTATCTTCAATGAAATTTCTTTGTGGATTTTTGCCCAAAACTTACTCATGGACAGTTAAATCAATAGCAATAATTAATGGTGAAAATGATATCCTTACAGATGGATAAAGTATAAGAAGATTTTGGAAGTCTTACCTGTCTGAGAAGCCATACTGATTCTTCAGATGCTGTTTAAGCACCAACAGTAGTAGGATCCCCTGCACAGCATTGGCAAAGTCCAAGAGAGCAGAGGGATTCTCTGGAAGGAGCCTCATTACTTTGTCTGCATCCTCCACATTTAAATCATCCAGATCAGACTCTGACTCTGAGCTCTCCGAGTCTGCAACAGGTTTTCTGGCCTTTTTGGGCCGCCGTACCACATCTTCATCTTCACTGTTGCTGTTTTCTTCGTCATCACTCTTTGGAGAATCACAGTTCATCTTTTCTTCATCTTCCCCATCTGATGTATTCTTCCATTCCTTCTTAACCTTTTTTTCCTTACGCCGTGGCTCCTTCAAGAGAAGCTGAATATGGAAAGGAGATGTAGAGAAAATTAAACTGAATTCATATGTATTAACATTTATCATTTTTTAGCAACACTGGTAGCAGAATTCCAGGTGATGATACAACAGTCAATTAGTTATGGTAATCAGTTTATCAGTCATTTGAGTCAAGTGTATCAAAGATGTGACTAGACTGACATAAAATTTGGAATGGATTTTCACTGTCAGCTAAGGGTGAACTCTAAGATACTCGGATATTTTATGTAGTGCCATCATGATGTTGTATTCTCAGTCAGTTTTAGTCTCTTGAATTTATTCATCATCAAGTCCTGTGTGGAACTGCTCCTTCAATTAGAGGTACAAATTGCGAGAGAAGACCCCTTAACAAATGTTTGGAACAGCTAAGAAACAATCAAAGATGCAGCAGTTATCCCTATCAGCTCAACTTGCAGAGATTATGACCATTGTGATGCGTTCGCATGTTATTGGGTTTACCTTGATAATTAGTGGCAGTCTAACAATTCATCTATTGCATTGACGCATCAATTTAAATTTCAATGATCCAACTACATCAAAGTGTATATAGAAACTCATCCTTCTAGAGTGACTTGTATCTATCTAAAATCTGTTTGCAATGCAAAGAATCAATTGTATCAAAACCAAACCTTGTGTTTAGCATGACAGTAGGTCATGTGGAAGTATTTTTCGCATTTCTAATGGTAAATAGTTTGGTGTAAACTATTCAAATGTGGTTTCCTACCTCTTTGAAGGATTGCAACAAGTTGCTGCCAGACACTGATAGAGTAATGTCAATGTGGTGCATGATGAAGAGAGGTTCCTCCTGGCTCTGGTATGGGAAACAGGCCAGATTGTCTGCTATGAACAGCAGCATGTTTACTTCTGTCTTCTGCAGAGATAGAGAAAATGGAAGATGTGTTATTGAACAGAGTGAATAAAATCAGTGAAAGTTATAGTAAAATTAATACAAACTTGTAGTTTGTTGTTCAGCACTTTATATTGAAGCCATGGTAGGACTTGATTTGCCTGTCTAATGACTAGAATTTTATAAACCTAACTTATACATTACTATGAAACGTGTGTGGTTTCTATCAGTGACAGTAGTGGAAATTCAAATGCATGATAAAACACAGTGATAAAGATAATTGCAGTTTTCCTCCTGGCATGCGTTTAATCAGTCACATGTGCATTTAAAAATGTCAAGACATCTTAAAAATGAATGGAAGTTTACTCACAGCACTGTCATCAAAGAGGTTGAGCAGTGAGATGAGAAAAGCCCTCCGGTGTTGCCGGTTTCCCCTAATCATGGTGAAGAGGTGGGAGCAGAGGGCTGAGTGGGTCTCATCCTGTCTGAAACCTCTTATGATGGTCTTACGGGAAGAGTCAATGGCCTGCTGCAAGTTGTATGACATCTTCATCCCAGCCACTGCCTTCATCTGAGAAAGAGTGTGATGAGAAAATATGTAGGTAACTGTTTACTGGATGAACACCTACTGGTAGAACTAAGAAAATACTAAACGATAAATACTAAACGATAAATAAACGATTACTGTCAATGTACAAAGCTTGAGTGTTGGTAAAAGTATTTGCTTTTTTATCTGACATTTACAGAATACTCAAAAATATTCTAAAACCATATACATCTCTTGGTTATTTTGCACATTCTGTACTGATGTGCAAAACTGATGTACTGTGATTCAAGTCATCTTGTGAAAATTTTCTCTCATTACACACTCATTGCATTTCCTCATCCAAGTCAAAAATCACTTTTGAAGTCATTTATTGGAAAAAAATGTAATTTCATAAGGAGAAACTTACGTGGATGAATCCTGTATACTTTTTGTCGATCTCTACCAGCTGCGTGTCTGCTTTGTTCCTCATGCTTGGCTCTGGGTCGGTTCCCATGGCAATGAGGTAAGGCACACACTGCAGAGATAGGACAAAAAAAAGGTATACATGTATCAATATATTCTGAGAAAATGAGATGTTGTCTATGGTATTAAATATATGACTTCTTTATTACTTACCTGTACAGGGTGAATGAGGCCCTGATTGAGTGTGAGAGCGATGACGTTGAGAGCAAAGTGCCTTACGCTGGATTGAGTGTGGAAGAATGCCTCCAGCACCTGTTTTAGATAAAGCTGCATGATAGAGCTGCTCATCCCAGAAGAGATGTCTCCCATCTCCTTCAGATCCTCCTGCTTTGACATTTTTTTCCCTGCAAGGACATAAAATAGTTCACATGGCCTGCTATGCTGTTGTATTTGGTAATAGCGTGTTACTCCAGAACTTAACACCACAAATTGCATACATTTTTTTCCCATGTAAACCATTACACTTTTTTTAGACAAAAATGTAATGAGGATTAATTGGGTCACAACTTCACATACATTCTCTGTCTGCCTCTTGCATCCTTGTGTCCTCCTCCTGCAGGTATGTCTGGAGGTTTTTAAGGATTTGGATTTTGAGGTTGATGGAAGAGTTGCTATCAGCAAGAATGCCATTGTACAAGGTCTTCACCTCAGGCACAAACATCTGGCTGGGATGCATGATTACAAGGAAGCCTGAAACAGGGAAAAACAACCACTGACATCTCAGATGAAGACAAAACAAATATGTTATAAAGACAATGACAATCAGAAACAGGTCACCCTAGTTGAATATGTTTACATGGTGATCCATGACCAGGTTTATTCATGCTTAACTCTAATATTTGTAACCTGAGATTTTTACAACAAATACCTTTGATTCACATCACAACAAAAATGACTAACTATTGACTGAATAATAACACATGGTATCAAACCCTAGTGTGCTTTGAAGACTCTTTATTGTCATGCACAGTAGAGACTGGTGGTTCAATTAAATTCTTAATTTGCATGCTATACATAATGTGACATTTTCATTTCTCATACTTTCTCATGGTCTTCTTACCCAAACCGATGATTGCTTTTGTCTTCACCTCCTCGTCCTCGTGTTTGGTGAAATATAGCAGCAGCTCCAGAACTTTCTCCTTAATCACAACCTGGACACAACAGACAAGGAGTAGTTAATGACAGACATTATTAATATGGCAATGCAAAAGGAAAAAAATAAATAAAAACAAGTATGAATATAATAAAACAATTAGATTAGATTAGATTTAGCAGCTTTACTGCAATTTAATCAAGACAAGTGAAAAGTCAAAAACTGGAGAGGAGAACTGGGAAGTCAAAAATCATACACGTTCCTACCTTGTTTGTGCCCTTGAATTCCTCCAGATCAAAATCAAAGTGTCGACCCAGAGCACCCACAGTGAAAAGAGACCGCAGCAGGAATGGCTTGTTTGCTACCAAGGTCGTGCTGTTTGGATCCTCTTGATGCTGAATCTTCAACTTGTTAAGTGCACCTGTAAAAAATATACATTTTTAAGTTTCTATTTGTTTGTACTAGCATGGGTTACCATTTTTGGTTGTATAGGACAACCTCTACATGCACAGTAATGAGGGAGACACCATTTCCATGGTTCAGTAATTACATTGTCCAAATTAATTGTTTAGCATAAAGTCCCTTCATTTAAGATATTCAAAAAACAGAATTTAAGAGATTTAACTGTTTGTACATCTTACCATAGAATCTATTAAAACAAGCCCAGACAAACTTGTAGTTGTGTGTGACTTTGTTGACTACAGCTCCTAGACAGCTCACACAGTGCTGGACAACCTAAAAAAAACAAAAAAGACTCTGGGTTAATTGTTATGAAGGCCAATGTGCATTATCCCAAAGACTTTTCAATCACCTAAATTAGATAAGCTTAAAATAAGACATTTATTTAATATTATATTCTGGAAAAAAAGAAAACAAAGCCACCACACACCGTCATTCCATATTTGATGATAAGCTTCATGAGGTCTTCTTCAATGGTGGCAAGAAAAGTTTCACTCGGGTGCTCCATCAAAGGAACCACGAGCTCCAATATCTTTGCCACATTACATATGACCATGAAGTCATTGGCAGTCTGTAGGGAGATAGCATTAATTACTGGGGATTTACAAAACGTTCTCTGACAGAGCGAGCATGAACCGTTCTATTTTCCTCATATTGAAACATTGGTCATCAATTAGGTTAAATAAAATAATTAAATGAAAAACATGACTTACATTACACTTGGTGGTCAGGTAAGGTTGCATGGTCATGGCATGTTTGACCATGAGCTGGGCCCTGATCTTGCTGAACAAGTACAAGGTGGTTATACACGCCACCAGTCGTGTTGAGTTCACACCCTTGTTCTCTACAAAAAAGAATGCCCAAAAAACTTAACTGGATAATTTTACACACTAACACAATCGTTTGTCAATTAATGTAAATATGAAATAACATAATAGTCTGTACACAAACTATACATTAGAAAAATGCCAATAAACCATGTACAGCTTTGTCTCGTCTCAATTATAAGAATTACATACCTGCAAGTGACTCCTCATATTTGAGAATGTGCTCTACTAGATTGTCAACCAGCTGAACACAAGCCTTTTTAGCTGGCTTATATGATGCGTCCTCTTCAGATTTCAAGAGCTACAGTGAGTGAGAGATCATTTGTTTGTCACTTTATTTGTTTTGTTTTGTACAATAATTAAGACTTAAGTGATATATTCCCCAGCAAATGAAACCCTTCGACAGAACTGAACACTCACATTTTGAAGAAGCTGTTCAAACCAGTCATAGCCAGTGTCTCTGCATGCTGCAACCTTTGGACGGAATCAAACATCAGGTTTAAAAAAACACAGAAGCAAAGCAAAATAATGAGATTTATTGTGAAAAACAATATAATAAACTGTTAATTCATGAGTCGTAAGGACATTATTAGACTTGTACTCACCACATCAGTGATGTTGAGGATCTTTCTGGTCATGGTCTCTTTGTCATGGTTTGGAGTTGGAGTAAACCACAGCTTCTGGAATGTCTCATTCACCAGTTTCTACAAAGAAGGCCATAATCAATAAGATTATACTATCCTTTGTGTAAATGAGATATAGAAGAAGAACTCAAAATGCATTGCTATGCAGTAAATATGTCCTCATGAGAAAACAATGGCAATCCTGTGTTTAAAAAACTGAAAATCAGAACAGAGCATCATCAATTTTTCACTTTGCATACCTTGATACCTTCCTCATCATTGACCCTGCGGATCATCCTTACACACATCTCAGTAATCTTGCTGAAAGTTGGCTGCTCGAGGCAGATGTCTCTAAGGATCTTGATCACCCGTTTCCTCACACTGATACCAGTGTCCTGTAAAACAAAAAATAATGCAATTACAAAAAAAAAGGGAAATGTGCATTTTTGTAAATATTAAAAGGAAAACAAACATAAAGAGAAAGATGCTTTCACATATGTGATAAACTATAGATAAAATATAGAAATAGGGAGTTTGTTTCTATATATTATTTCATCATAGGGTGCACTATGTTTATACTGCCAATGGGTGGCAGTGTAAGACTGTTAAATAAACTGAACTTATGAACCCTCAAAACTATTTACATGACAAAAGGCACAACAATGTTTACTGGAGTAGAAAGAATATTTGACAGCTTTGGTGTTGGATATTCATTTTCCAAAACACATAAGCAGTTTGTAAGCAGTTTTACTACTAGTATGTGTGCTATTAAAAGGTTTTCTCTTGTAATTAATTAAAACATGCAAGGGGAAACCTGAAACATTCAAAAGGAATTATTTCTTTTTTAGCGAGATCTTTAATATCTTTTTATGTCGTTCTATGTAATATGAACGAATGTACGGAAACCTTGATTCTGCAAAAATAAGTGGTACAGCTATCTTTAAAACAAACTAATATTTTTTCTACTGTGTTTTGCTGTCATTTATGGCCTTGCTGAATTACTACCACTCCGTATACACACAAAGCTCAACAGTGACCAGGTGAAGTACTCCAGTTAACAACAATTATAATCATAATGTATTTGTAAGTGCAATAAAAGCTGATGCTATACATGAATTGTTACACTCCTAAACAGCACCTTTGTTAATCACCAGTTATGAATTTCAAGAGAATGACTTGATGCAGTTTGGGACACTGCGATTCCCTTATTGAGTTACTGCAACAGTGTGGCAGCCAAATCTGGTTTAGAGCAGTGCTCAACATACTCTCATACTTTCAATGAGTGTTTCTTTGGAGGAACACCGCAATATTAAAATTAGTGTGTTCATGGGTCATTTACCAGTATCCTTTCTATCAGCATGTCGTAGTACTGCTCAGTGAGTTGGGGTCTGCTAAGCACAAATCTGCCCAGTAGCTCTACAGCTGCCTCTCTCACACTTGTGGAGTTGTCCATCAAACGACCATGAACGCCACGCTGCATGTCAGACTGAAAAGTAGAGGAGAGAGACAATATCAACTAAAAGGAAAAAAAAAAAACAACCCTTCAAGGGTCTAGATAAAGAATTATATAAAGCAGAGGAGTTGGTAAAATGACTTCCAACAATAACAATGAATTTATCGAGAAACACACATACCCTTGCTAGTATGCTGGGGTCCACAGCTACAACCTCAGATAAACATTTCATGGCTTTAGTCCTTACAGCGATAGCACTTTCCCCAAGGACTCGCAGTATCTTAAAAGCAAAAATAAACAAGTGTTCCTTCATCGCCAGCGTTGATACAACATGAAATTTTTAACAATGCCTGCCATGTATTACAGAAGTTATGTCTCAGATTCCAGCCGAACATAACATAAATAGTTAGGTTCCATCGGGCTCAGACAGATGTGCAGCTCATATCTTACCTGTGTTAAATAAATATCAAAGCTCTGGGCAAACGGCCTCATGGAGGCCAAATAACGCACAATCAGACAGGAGTCTTCATAGTCCACAGTATCAGAGTTCATTCTAAAAAATAGAAAAAAAAAGAAGTGAAATGTTGAAAATGACACAGACAAAAAGGAAATCTATGTCCACGGCCTTACTTCAGTATGGCGAAATGGACTGGCGTGGTCTTGATGATATTGCGCAGGAACTTCTTGCGCTTCTCTGCACGCTGCATAATTTCACCAGTTGTCTCCATTTCCTTGGCATGGTGTGGTCCATCCGATGAGTCCTCATCCTTTGGATTCTGATTCCGCATGGACTTCTCAGCCTCTGTGGTTGCGTCACGAAACCATTGAGCAATGTAGAACTTTCTGGCAAACTAGTAGAGAAAGAATGTATCAGGGGGAATCTTATTCCAAAACTTTATTTGACCATATTAGTAAAAGAAAAAAACGGCAAAAAGGAAATTCTTCAACAGTGCCTGTTTAATTGGGCAAAGGGACTATATCATTACTAGTTCCTTATATAGGCAGCAAATCTTTCTTAGAATAAAATGATGTGTGGGATTTTTTAACTGATAATAGGGTAAAGTGGCCATCGACTTAAATAAATTCAATATCAATAAGACAAGCGAGACTTGGTACAGTACAGGTACAGTGCCTTGCAGGGCTGTGATGACATAAACCTACCACCAGTGAGGCGTCTGTCTCAGCATTCTCTTCTAAATAATCCAACAGAGCCTTCTGCAACTGCTGGGTCTCATCATTACCTGAAGACTGCAGAATCAGGAGAAAGATTAGGGAAAACATATCACTAACATTAACATCATTAAAGCCATTCTCAGTCAAACCAGGGGCATGTATCATTTAGCAGATTTTAAAGGACACATATTATGCAAGACTATTATATTATACGACCAAGTCAGTCGGTCGTCCCCTGCAACAACAGTGTGCAAAACCATTACACCCTCTGGTTTAGGTAGGATCCTCTATGTAAAGCAGTCATGAAAAATGTCCCCTGGAGATTGTGCAAATGTTGGTAGCCTAAACGTATCAAGAAAGCTGTTTGCGGATAGCTAATCAGTGGACGGTGGTTGCGTATGTGTGAGGCATGAGCAAACCAATAAGAGCTGTGGCTCATTTGCATTCTATTTGCATATGACCCCACCCACCCAAACAGCTTGCTGTGAACAATGAGAGAAACGGGGAGGAGAGCAAACCTGTGTGTGATGACTTTTCTGTGAACAAACTTCATAAGATTTATTACTACATTGTAGATATTTATTTAATTAACTAGAGACGGAGAATCTTCAATAAAGCATTCTACAGCGGGTCCAAGCTGTACATATTCAATTTGTTTCATGATGCCTAAACATGCATGACCAAATGAGGTCAATGTATATAAAGAGTTTCTTCTACCTCTTGCAGGATGCGGTCAATAGATCTCTGGTCCATCTTGCTGGTGACTGCATCCTTTCTCAGACGGGCAGCCACTGTGCCCAGATAGTCTAGAGACGCCACTCGCAGAGCCATCTCTGTCTGCTTATTGCTGAACTGGTGTACCTAATGGGAACACAAAAATAGAGGTCAGCACCAAATGCAAGCTAAACACTACTTAAATCTAACTTGAAGATGTCATTAAATCCAAAATACAAAGAACAAAGTTCACAATACAAAAAATGAACCCAAAGAAGGCAAAAGGATATTTAGTTATATAAACTACAGCGAGTTCCTCATGGGCATCAATAGAGTAGCTTTGTTTCTATCTTCTTTCAAAGTTATTGTTAAGACACATAATCTAAATGCCATTTGATCTACTGTATTTGAATCTGTGTGTTGTCAAAGATCATTTTTATAAGTGTTGTTTTATAAGTGTTCAGAAATTGTCATACTAACCAGTAGTCTACCAAGTAGACTGAGCAACAACTCTGCAGCAGGCCACTCTGGTTTGTTCACCGTGGAGAGTAGGTCCTGGACAAAGTTCTCAAACAGTGGCCGGTAATCTTCTTCTCCCTGTTTACTGCCACACCTGGGAGAGGTGAAAAGAAAGAGAAAACGGGGCGAGAGTAGTGGGTATCAACAGATTAAATTAGTAGGACCCAAGGAGGCATAAACAATGGTAACTCAAGAAGTATATGTTATTAAAAGGTTTATGAAAATTTGAGTAATTACTTCTTGAGGAAGACTGAGAGGAAGTTTTGCGCTGTTCTCATTGCTGTCTCATATGAGTTGGTTATCAGCACATCTTGATCCATCTAAAAATGAGAACTCATGGGATTATGCTTAACAAAGTAAATGTGCCAACAAATGATATCCCTGAGTACATACGGAATGTGTATGCATTTAATTGCTTTCCTACCTTGCCGTCATGCTCTTCAAAATTATCTTTGTCATTGGGGAGGTGCACCACACACTGGATGAGCTGCAGAACCAGAGCTGTTACCATCTGAATATACATCGGCTCACCATCCTGGTCTGAGCTGTTCAGTCTGAAGGACACGAGAGGTCAGGATTCAGTGAACACATTTTTAGGAGATTATTTTCAACGTCAGCAAGAAAGACTACCAACAATTAATAGGGAAAATTAAGGGAAAACAGACTCCCTTACCGTTGAAACAGGGGGTTTTAAAACTTTAATACTGACATGACATAGAGGCGTACATTTTTCGTGTACACCAAACCAGAGAGCAGCATTCCCAGCAAGCCCAAATGTACAATATCCCTAGCACAGTGTGCGTTAAAAGTTATGATGAGAGAAGAAATTGAGGGTAGACTTGTGCTCAGTAGAAGAAATAAGCAAGTAATCAGTTGGTGACATTAATCTGTGTCGTAGTCAAAAAAGTCAGAAAGAAAGAAACTCATCCTTGAGTCACAAAATGAATGTTCAGTCCATTGTGTAGAAAGGTTATAATGAACCATCTTCATATATGCCTCTTTCTAGCAACACCAAAAACATGTGGATAAGCAAAAAAAAAAGAAATACCTAAAGTTCCTGAGGGACCGTTTGCTGGTGGGCAGCCTGGCCAAAGAAGTGAAGATTTCCTCCAAGATCAGCTGCCGATGCTTCTCATAACGTGAGAACACCTGGAGGGAAGAAATATTAAGTCAGTTCAGTTACATTATCCATTAAGTTATGTGGTAGGGTAAAAACTATATATCTAACATGTCTAAAAAAGACAAAACAAAAACTAGACACACTATCTTCAGACAAACACAGACTTAACCTTTCTATTTAATTTGGACAGAAGAAAAACTTACTGCTGTAACCAGTTTGATGGCACAGAGCTGCAATTCACTGACATTTTCCACAAAGAATGGTGTGATTCCCATGGAAGAAACCTGGGTAAAAGAGAGAATGAAGGGAGCAGAAGAATGGCCGAGAGGTGATGTGAAAAACAAACATAAAAGGTAAGAAATTAAAAAGAATTATCTTGGTGAGACAAAAGGTTACAGGAAGAGGAACTGAAATATCATCTAATTTTATGTGCAATTGACAAGTGCTATATGCCCTGAGAGGAAATTTCAATTTTTTTTTACCTGGAGTATGGTGGTGTCTGTCAGTAGTTGAATCTCTAGGAGTTCAGAGATGTTGCTCACGATGTCGCAGACCTTGTTGTATAACATGACTATCACGCGTTGCTTGTGTGTGGAGCATTTAGCGCGCTTAGCTTTGGAGCTCAACATGCCACCTATGGAAAGACAAGCCATTTTCATAAGTTTTGAAATAACTGTTCCTAAGCTTAGTTTAAATTCATAGGAATTCCCCCCAAAAATAATGGAGGTGTATGTGAATAAATGGACTTCATGCTGAAACGAATCAAGCATATTTGACATCAACAGTATTAACCGTATGAGGCCTGGGCAAGAAAGCTCCTCACCTCCATGTGGGTCCACTCTGTAAACAGGGTCATATTGTGGATACAGTGTGTTCTGAAGATGAAACTTGGTGTATTGTAGCACCCGTTCTATGACGTCTTCTATGTATACAGCCTTAGGCATATGTGCTGAGGTCATGATGTTGAGAGCCGTGAGACAGGCGTCTGCTGACTTTGTGACTCTCTCCATGATCAGGTCCCTCCACAACCTTTCTTCATCTTCAGCATCATGGTCCTGATGGGATACAGAAAAAAGAAACAAAGGAAAAGGTTTTTACATGAACAAACACAATTGAAAATGACATTTTAAATGATTTTTATTCAGGTATTAAAAATTTGAGCTTGTTTTGGATTTGATATATTAATTAAATATAATCTAACATTTGGATGCAATTTTAAGTCACAACAATATTTGAAACTTAATATACTGCTCATGTACAAGGCTTATGATACCAGCAACTTTAATGTGTAATGCAAGACAGAAAAAGAGAGTGAAGGGCTCACATGGTTCATCATAGTGGAGAGCTTGGAACCATCCTGGATATTCTTTTCCAGTATGTTCAGCAGCTTCACCAGTTTGTCTGATGGAATCTGAAATGAAACAAATGCTAATTATTTAGACCTGCAACTAACTGAAATATCAATGCTGCAGTAGTAACCAAGACCACCCTATTAAAGTATTAACTGTTGAAGTCCACCATGAAGTCTGCCTGTATATGATACATAATGTATTTATTTATATCGGATACAGTACCCTACTGGAGATGCCCATGGCTTTAATCTTGGCGGACTCACTGCCCAGCTCGCTTAGCTGGTGTTTACCAAGAAGTAATTCCTGAGGCATTTCATCATCATCTGCTGCTGTGAAACACACAGTAAAGGCAATTACAATAAAATGGAGAAAAAGGAGCACATTCACAACATATGAAAGTAATGTGAATAATAATGAAGGGAAAATACAAGAATGCCTTAAGGTATAACCAATTTTGATACGTGAAGACACAACCTTTTATCAGATTTTCGAAGAGAAAGAAGTGTATATATTTACCCATGGCAGTGAAATCCACATCCTCCAGATTATCCAGTATGTTGTCAATGCTTGCTAAGAACCTCTTGAATGTGGACGAATCCATCAGCTCTTCTTGTGTCAGCTTGGGTTCATACGCTTTCCGTTTTTTCTGCTTCTCTTTCATCTTCATTTTTCTGGCAACTGAGTGAGAATGCGTATTTTGCCATGAGTTGTTTATTACTTTAAACACCAGTTTTCTACTGCATGTGAGACAGCAAGCATTATAAGCCATAGGTTGTAGATGTCAGAGTCTAGACGCAAACTTTTAACTACACAATTGTATCAATGTCACCACAGCTTATAGCACAGACAGTATTCTGTTATGTGGTACATTATTTGAACACAGACCTTCGCTAATGCTTGGTGGCGGTGAATCTCCTTCAGAGGAGTCTCGGTAGCGACTCCCTGAGCCTCGCCGACTGTCCCTGTGCCCACTTCTCCGATGTTCTCCTGAACCCCGGCGTTCCCTTTCCTCGTGTTCCCAAGTCCTGTCTTTGTCTCGGCGTTGCCGCTTCCTTGCTGCTATAGAATGAACAGTTATGTAGATGTCAGACAATGCCTTAAAACAAAGCCCCAAAAATGTAAAATGTAAGCTGTTAACCAAGAGCGCCAACCCAACTGGTATTAAGAAGTGGAAGGCATTAAACAACTTGAATTCAGACACACAATGCATCTCCTCATTTAAGAGGATGCGGTTTTTAAAGGAAGTAACCCTTATAATTCGTCAAAAACAAAATCAGCTGACTCACATTCTCCATTAGCATCGTCATCCGAGCTGACCTCAGCATACTTGGGCTTTTCATTGACAGTGCTTCGTTTCCGCTTGTTCATCTTTACCCTTTCACAAAGTGGCATTGTAGACTCAATCTCTGCAAGCAGTTCCGGGGGAAGCTCCTTCAGAACTGCTGGGTCCATACCACCTAAAAATGTAATTTATCAGGTTAACGTACATGTATACAAACATTTATGTAAACATTGAAAGAGAAGTGCTTATATTCTTTTAAAAACACCCTCTGTCCATGTTTCAGACATATAAAAGTAATCTGCATTGACTGGCACATTAACTCACTTTTGCCAGACTTTCCTGAGGACAGCCTGTTCTTGCCAGATTTACTGTGTCTGATGATCCTCTGGATCTGGTCAACTGAGAGCTTCTTCAGAACCACCACAGGCTTCGGCCTCTTCTCAAAGTCCTGCACCAAACCAAGCCTCTCCAGTTTAACCTTGGGCTGACCCCACACTTGACTGTCATTTGACCCACTGCCATCCTTGTCACGTTTGATCTGAAAAAGGAGCAAAATGCATGTGGTTAGATGGACCGGTGAGGTAATTTTGTGAGCTTTGCGTGCAGAACTTAACAAAAAATGTTAAATAGACGGACATGATATTGATTAGTAATTTTGACGTTGATTTCCAGTAACCTCTCTCAAACAAACAGAGAAATACTCCCAAAGTTTTTCAATGTGGTTTCCATGCACTCGACAACTGTAGTGGTCCATGTAATCCAGTGTCTACCAACACACCAAAATTTGAGTCGTTGCCGTTGAGCAGCCAGTAACAACTACAGTTTTTCATTCTGCGAATGTCAAACATTGTGTTGCTAATCAGGAAATCAGCCAAAGGCAAGAAAAAAACCCAAAACACTGGTCTAATTCAAAAGCCAAAAACAGCAGCATATATCTTATTCCTATTCATGAGCAGGAAATAAGATGCCACGGATAAAGAGCCTAATGCAAATGCATGTTGACCATCCACAGTAGAGATGTCAAGGAAAACTTTTTCCCTTATGCCATAGGAGTGCAGGGTTCTCATCCATATAGGATGTTAGGATTTCAATGTTTCATTCAGAATAGCATTTGTCTGACTACTAAACAATATGTACACTAAGACACTTTGAGCTTGCAGACATTGTGGATTCACTCTCTCTGGGAGCATTGTTTAAGGTTGTTGAATAGTCATTAGCAACAGAAGCTGAAGGGATAATGATTGATCCACAGTGAAGCAAAACCCAATAGCACAATAATAAAATGTGGAAACACGTCACATTCCTGTGAGAAAAGCTGGTCAACTGTGTGGAACACTGGGGAACACTGCTCCCCAGCTCGTAGACTACTGTATAATAGTTGTACTAACGGAATTCTAGAAAAGGAAATCTTTTCAAAATAAAGCAAGGCCGAAAAAAATTTGTTCACCAGTTATGCAACACTGAGCACACAACATTAAATGACATGATTGTAACACTATTTGTTCAAATCCAGAATTTGACTAATTTAGCAGAAAAAGTAAGGATACATTATTATCTATTGTTTGAACTGAGTCTTCCAGGAGGTATCAAAAATGTAACAATTTAGCTGTTATGCATCAGATTCCTCGAGGCAATTTTGTGTTTCTTATTGGCAATAGCATGGCTTAAGGTAGGAGGGAGATGTTTGCATTTGCGTCAAAGAATCTGAAGCATGCTGATTTATCGTATAAACAAGTGACTGACAGCACAGTCACAGAAAAGCAGTGGAGTATTTCTTTAATTCACTTGTTTTTAGAAATATACTGGGCTTATAGTTTACTAAACCACTATCTATATCATTATCTATTCTAAACGGATGGTTCGGTATGGGTTAATGTGTTAACAGAACTAAAGAAGCAATTCCTCTGCCACTCAAAATGGTAACAGAAGCCAAAATGAAAATGAAACAAAGAATAAACACTGGTGTGATTTGGACTTGTGAGATTGCAGGCAGTGAGAGTTGAATGATTGGAAGGTGGGTAGATATTTGGTTTGGGTCAGCCCAGATCACCTTAGGGATCTGGAAGTTCTTCAGTGCACCGCTATGTCCTCCCAGGAGTTGAGCAGGGAAGGAGTCTGGAATCTTAGCACCAGATGTAGAGGAGGTTGGTCTGGACCCATCTTGTCTACTGCTGGTTCGACCATGATCTCCAGAGGAAGAGGTCCGAAACCCAGATTTCTCTCGGTCATTTCGGGAACGTGCATCAGGTGAGCGTCGATCTCGACTCCCAGCCTCACTCCGATGCCTCCTGTCTCGATCAGCATCTCTGTCTCTGTCTCTGTCTCTGTCTCGACCATGTTCCCCTCGATGTGATGACTTTGGCAACTCCCCCCGCCGATCCGAGGAGGACTTTTCGTCATGTCGGTGCTTTGATGAATCCCGACCTTCTCGTCTGCCATCATGTTTATCTACCCTGTTCTTGATGACTTCCGGTCTTCCATCTGGTTTCAATCGCAAAGCTGTGTCAGAACCTTCCACTAAAGCAGGTCCACTAGCTGGTTCTTCAGGCCAGCGTTGGGCCTCGAGTGCTGGAACAGGGGCAGCTAGACAGGGGTCTAGCTGACCATCAGCTCGGCCTGCCTGCTCGAGGTCGATGCTCACCATAAGGGGAGGGCGACTGGCACCATTCCCAGCTGCAGTGGCCTCTTGTGGCGTCAGTTTGCCTGCGTTGCCCCCTCCTGCTGATCCACTGCCTGGGGCACCTGTCGGACCCCCTGGTCCCCCTGCGCCTGGCTCCAACGGAAAAGAATCTTGTTTTCTCTTCTTTAATGGCTTGTCTGAAAACAGAGCAATGGGAAGATAGAACGACAAAGTGAAAACATTGGTTACACAACATGTTAGGTTTAGCATTTCCAATTTTCCTCTAAATATTAGTGCATAGACCTATCCTACTCACCTTTATCTTGGACCTCTTTGGAGGACTTCTCGCTTGCTGCCTCTCGTTCTATCCTTTCAATTTCAGCTAGGGCGTCTAGCTCTGCTTCATCATAAGGGGAACTGGGCGGCTGCAGGCCACTAGCACCACCTGTCTGTTGGGAGACTTGCTGTTGCTGCTGGCGGACTCCCAGGTTTTGCTGCAGGACAGGAACCTGTTGGTAGCCCAATTCTGCCTCCACACTGTCCGAATTCTGGTCCATGCCTTGCACAATCTCACCTGGGGCATAAAAAACAATTTTAAAGGATGAAAAATATAGATATTAAGGGGTGTTGGTGTCATAGCTCCATTATCTCTTCTTAGTACTGCAAAGACTTACAAGGGTTTTTTAGAGGGATATACCCAAACCAAGTAACAGAAAGGATAATGCTGATAAAAAGCCTAAATACCAAAACCTTCACTAGATGCACGTACCTGGGGGATCAGACTCATTTGACTTGACCCTGGACAGCTTAAGGGTGAGTTTGGTGGAGTCCTTGTTTGGTGAGCTAACAATATCGTACAAATCTTTCTCCTCCTTCACCATGGCGGCTTTCTTCCTTCCTGACAACTGCTGTTTCTGATCAGGTCCTCCATCTCTTGGTGACGCTGCATAGGGAGGTGGTGACTGCAGGATCAGTGGGGGACGAGAGCCCGCTGTAACATGACAACACCACATGGAAAGAAAATCTGTATTTCGACGGTTTAACCAAAGGAAGCACAGAAATAAAAAATTCAGGGGCTGTGATGACAATGCTACAGACATGAAAATAAAGTAGGTTTCTCAAACAATTAAACTTTAAACTGCGATGAATTACAGGATATGTTAAGTTAATTATGATCAAAGTGCAAATTTTTCAAGTAAAGTGTGTTCAAAAACAATAGTGAACAATGTAAGCTTCATCCAAAAATTACAATGGCCTATGCTGCTAACGTGCTGACTGTATGCACTCTAGTTTCTCCTTACGTTTGGGTGTTCCATCACTCCCTGCTGGTGAGCAGCTCGACTGTGGCGATCTCAGAGTGAAAGAAGCATTCCTTGAAGCATCCCCCTCCTAGGACACAGACAGGACAGCATTTAGCAAACTTAAGAGTTGCAACTGGAATTTCAATCAACTTTTTGTTGCCCAAAAATGCATCCATCTCTAATTAAAGCAATGTCTTGCATTCATTCATATTTGCAATTTCACAGCGTTACCTCGTTCCCCAGCCGGTGTACTATGTTTAGGTAGTCCTCAGTGCCATGTCTGTCTGAGTGGTGGTTAGCAGCATTAGCCATCTGCCCTGGTACCTTTCCATCGTGGATGTTCCGTATGCCCCCTGGAACCATGGGACTGGCTACGGATACTACCAGATTAAGAGGATGTTAGCTGCGTTTTCAATGATCTTCAATTTACCAATTTATCTTGACAATTAATTGTAAATCCCCCTAGAGATTAAGCACTAAAATCTCATTACATTATTGACTACGAACCATGAAAATTGAGCGTGATATGATACAGGTGTTACCCTGCTCATTTATTTCATCTATCCTCTAACATTAGTCATATTTTCGCTGACCTGCAAAACAATTTTTCACATAAAATAATTGGGTTTTGTGTTTAGAAGAATCAAAAGAGAAATTTGCGAAATTGTAATGTACATAAGATCTGTAAATTGGTGCTAGAACACGATGTCTTGTAATTTGAAAAACAGTAATGGATTAGTGGTTTACAGCAGTATGCTGCATATCATGCATATTGAGAAAAGAAGAAACTAAGATTTTCTAGAATACAGAAGAAATAAGTTACAAAAGTCATTCAGTATGTTTACATTCACACAATACTCCAACTTATTTGTTATGACCAACAAACAAACATACACACAAACACACACACCTTGCTGTATCTGTTGATGTTGGTTATAGCTGGGGGGTTGTTGGTGGGGATACTGCTGCATGTAACTTGTGGCAGGGCTCTGAGGAGCGTAGGGGCTGGGCACTGGACTGTTCTGTTGACCCATATACCGGCTACTGGTACCAGTCTGAGGTGCCACAAAACGGCTGAAAAGAAGTGGGGGGGGGACCGATGGAAGAGATAAAGTGAGCACCATGGCGAAGAGAGGGAGAGGAGAAGTTTTGTGGAGAGAATACAAAGAAATACAGAGAGGATGTTAGATGGTAGAATGTAAGGAAATAGTGGGTGGTCACTTGGTTAAATACCATATCATACAGTAACTGTCACATTCTCAAATTTTGGATAAGTCTAAAATAAATATTCATTATTCACATATATACATATATATATTTGAAAAAAATCATACAATCTTCGAAACTATACAACCAAATACAGTACAAAACAATTGTATAACATGGTACACAGATCTCTTTTCTAGTTTGACCTACTTTGAGGGATTGGGAGAAATGGCTGCCTGTTGGAAGTTTCCAGACTGTGCCGGACTATGCATGGAATTCTGGGTAATCTTGTACTGTGGTACCATAGGCTGCTGCATAACATCTGTTAGGAACAGGGAAAAATATTTGAGATGCTGTCATTACCTACGAGCACTAACTATAGTACATTCAGTGTGATTTGGTGTTATAATAAGTTATAATAAGCTGTAATGTATGTGACTCCATACTTTTCTCCCTGAAGATGCCAGGATTTCTGGCCAGCATGGTCTGCAGCAGCAGTGGTGCATCTCCCTCTGGCTCATCACTACCCAGGTTGTCCTTCAGCTCTCTGAAAAGAGACACACAAATGGATAAAGACATACTATAAAACAGAATATTTGATGGCTAGCACGAGATGTAATACTACTTTCTCGTGATACCTCAGGTCATCATACAGGTCTTTTGACTCACATGTGTTCTGTAGAAACCTGGTTGAGGCCATGGGCTAGCTGGGAAGCCAGGTTCTCATCCCGACAGGCCAGCAGGCAGGTGACTTCCTCTGCAATCCTCCCATTATATAGCAAGCTCTTGGTGGTGGTGGCCGGGAGAGGGGAAGGCAGGGGTAGCTGGTTCAACACTGAAACATGGAGTAGAATGAAAAAGAGGAAGACAAAACAAAGACAAAACAAAGCACGAGTAGAGCAATGAAGG
>OMNV01008945.1:34183-106361 GCA_900303265.1 Brotula barbata
GGACGATTTTTTTTTTTTACATGCAACAAAGGACATGAAGCAGAAAATATGTGAGGCATAATATTATATTTTAAAAAATAATACCCAATGCATAATTGCAATGGCAAAATGTATAAATCTGGTGCCTGAAACGATGACAGAACATATACTGATATTGTCCATTAGCACAGTGCCACTCACAGTCTGTGAGGCTAGCGATCCCAGCAAGAGTGGTGATGGGAACATGAGGCATATCCCCATTCATGCTGAAGGTGAGGGTGGGGGAGCGTGCTGATACACAGGTAGATCAGGGGGCCGATGGACGTCACCCGTCCTCACATCTCCTGACACCTAGAAGAAATGGACATTATTTGGAGGGGAACAGCAAGATGGGACATGAAATTGTTTGACAAGAAGGCAATATGAAAATCAGATTTTATGAATTGGAAACATGTCATCAATCATCTGTATGCCACTTAAAATTTAAATTATATCAGGTCAATTGAGATTAAACAGCAATATTCTCTACCATAAATTCAGACAAGCAAACAAGCTCATCTTTTTTCCCCTCGCAGTTTATTATTCTTTCATATGCTTTAGTGAGCCACAAGTAGGAAAAATACTCTTAGCTATCCGCTCAGGACATGGCATATGTTTGCTAATGCAGTGTAGGAAGAGATTAGGCCTCTCTGATATTTCAACAAGTTTGAAGGAAAAAGGTGATAAAATGTTGGCCTAATGGTTAGAGAAGAACATACAGCAACAATCAGATCTTCCTGTTGTATTATTAGCATGTCACTGTATGGCTTATTATAAATAAAGAAAAAATTAACAATAAAAAACATCTGAGTTCATTATACTAATTAATAGAATCTTTGCGACTGTGGTTGTTCTTTCAACTTGGAGAGCAATTTATAGTCTAGTGTCAAAAATAATGAATTGATTATTCATGTGAATGAATGCTTTCATATATCATAAGATAAGATATGCAACATTTGACTTAGTGACATTCAGAAAAAATTATAAAAAAAGGATGACTGGAGTCCACTGAATGCTTAATCATATTCTTAATCTTAATTACCGGTTCTATGATCTTAATATAAACAATGATTCTGATAAATTTCTACTATGTTTTATTCATACAGATGTTAGAGCAGTGCTTTTGGAAAGTAAAGTAAAGCAAAAATTTAAGCAAAGTAGTACATCCCAAAACAAAATTTTGTTTTGAGCCAGCCAGAGTAGTAATATTCTATCTTGCCACAAACTGTATTGAAGCACAACTTAATTCACTGATACTGTTACCATACCTAGATTAGAATGAAAACATCTGTGAGCACATAAAGATGTTTTATGATTTTATCTCCAATTTATGCGCAATTTATATATTACACATATACAATACCTGTATGTTACACCTGCTAAACAAAATAGGTAGTCACTGTGTTGATCTTTGCATTACTACTTTCACGGCTACCCACAAAACATAAAATGTTCAGACAGAGACAAAATAAGGTAAGGTAAATAGTGGAGGGAAAAGTCTACTCCATTTTCCAGAATATCTCAGCCAGTACTTCACTGATATTCCTAATTGCTACATGCCAGAAATAGGCAGGCTCTGGGATCACATTTCATTCATTTTCTCCCACTAAATTTGGTATTCCATTTTCTTTCATATGGTTATCTAAACAAAGACTAAACATCATTAACTGATCCATTTAATACATTACCGTTAAAGGTTAGCAGGTAGCATTGTGAAAGAGCTACAAAAAACACTTAATGTGGACACTGTCTGTTATTGCAAATACCTTTTTGAAGAATTCTTTTCAGTCTTGGTTGGACCCACTGACATTTCAGAAAAAAAGACCTACTCCTACAATCTGTGGAAAGAGAAAATTGCACTGCATCAGACTGAGACATTGTGTACTTCCTTATGATACTCTCACAATCACCATTAAAAAGCAAAATAATGACTGTCATAATATTGACTGTCAAACATGCATTCAAGTATCTTGTCAATGCTGCTCTGCAGTCCTCAAAAGCAACAATGGGTGACAACAGTAACGCAAAGTGAAATTTACCCAGTTATGATTATTTCAGAGAAACAACTTTTTTTCTAGTCACTTATGCATTAAACAAAAGATGCACAAATTTGTAACTGAATGTGAGTGGTCTTAATTGGGGAATATTGTGAACACATTCTTCACTCCGAGCTGTGAATCAACAGATAGATGTTGGGCACAGCACTAGCTAGCTGTAAAGACAGCATTCTCTCTCTCTTTCTCTCGGCAGGGCTTGGCTGACAGCTGTGAGACTGACAGGCAGGAGGCAGCACAAAGGAACAGATGCACTGTGATGGTGGCGGCGGTAGTTGAGGGGCTGCATCCTCCAGTAGCCAACATGTACCGTTCGCTTTCTGCAAGATGGCTAGCAGCAGAAAACAGCCAGTTTTAGTGTGGTCAAGGTGCATAACATTATCGTTTCCATCCCATTCAACCTACATTAACAGGTCCAGCCTCTAGATAGTTCGGTGTCGCTGATATGACTAGGGTTTTGCTCTAACTGTGGAAAGTACAAACATTTCAAATGAGGACTCCATGCAAAACTACCATTAGCCCTACTTAAGACTCCTGCAAACCAAAACAGAGCATTAGGACGCGAGTAATAAAAACACTGCTAGCGTACCTTTAGCACAAGGTTAACTGTTTATCTCGGGGAACTAAAATGAAAGCTGCTACCACCTTCTTGCAAAGAAACAATTGGGGTTTGACTGCCACAAAGTTGAGTAAATATTTCAGAGTAACAGCACAGCTAGTATTACCACTTACGGCAGCAGCTAATATCACCAACGCTAGCTGTAACAACAATAGTCGTATTTTAATGGCTAGCAAGTTGGGCTAACTAGCTCCAACTGTTATGAGTTAGCCCCCGATGCTGCTTCTCGCTACAATAAACAAAACCCAAGTAAAATAAATCAAGGAAGGATCCGCCCGTTCAATGACTGTTAGCCAACATCAAGTGAATGCGATAAAAAGCGGCGAGATAGTGCGAGCAGATGTACAAGCAGCTGCATCAATTCTATTCCGTGGCAACGGCCCAATCCTCGGGCTCGACAAATGACATCCAGTTGAGGCCGAGCGCCTCGGCACAGCAAAAACACACCTAGCTAGCCTGGCTGGCTAATTCGTTAGCTTCCGCTGCCTCTCGGTCAACGATTAACGACGCCGTAGGTGGTCTGCAGCAGAGCATTTATAAATGTTATCATTAATACACGGATATTACAACGTTTGCTTCGTGAAGATAGATGGGTGAATATATTTACCTTCGGATGTTGCGTTCAAAGGGAGGGGAATGTTTTAGCTTGGTTTGTGTCCGTATCTCTAGCTCCCCCTTTCTTCTCGCGCAGCTCCTCCAGAAGAAACTCGATTGGGTTGCCAGCTAGCTGCTTAGCTAGCCTGCTAGCTAGCTATCAACAATAATCCGGGTCGGACTGATTCGTTCTTCTTCCGTCACTCAAGGGTGAATGTTTCAGCGTACATTCGTGGGGAAACATTCGTTCTTCGGTGTTTCAATCACTCTCCGCCGATATTGATAGCGAGTGCAGCCAATTTCGACAGTAATTGAGAAATATGACGATTGTTGCGATGATCAAGAGGCTCTCCTCTCGTAGAACAAAATGCCGACCGGAAGTTCTGCCGTCTGACTGACCAAAGATCTCAGGAGTGACTCCCTCCATCGGCGCCAAACAAAATGCCATGCATAGATTTGTATTTTAGCAGCAAGAGGTCGCTGTAAGACAAGTTTAAATTCCACTGGCTCTTTTGCGCTAAGAGCAATCTCAGTTACTGAACACAAATATTATACAGGGTTATGTATACTTGTAGGGTTATAAATTACCAACCACATAATACATAAAAGACATACGGACATATTCTTGATCTTTTTCGGCTCATTGCCAAAGTTTTTATTGTGTATGTAGAACTAATTTCAATGAAAAAGCCTCAAAAGCCCGTTATTACTATCGTGTTGTTTTTTCCTCCAAATGTATTCTTTTTATTTATTCATTATTATGTCTCATTCTATGTCTTAATTGTATTCATTCACTACATTGGTACAGTCAGTGAATTACAATGCTCACAACAACAACAAAATCATACATTTGAAGAAAAGTTAAATTTTTGATTACACCATGTCAAATCAGGCGTTTGATCAACTTTATAGTTGTTTTTGAGGTCAAATTATTTGAATAAGAAGCAGTCCAGTGCGACACCACTGACTGTGCAGCGTCACAACTCTAAATCAAAACCTCTCTGACACAGCGTCCACAAAAATAGATTCTAATAAAATAATTATATTGGAGTCTTCATTTTATTATCAGCTTGACATTAAGGTGCGACTATGGGCATTATCTAACAAGTTGGGGAACATAATCTCCATTTGTTGAAATTTGGTTACTCTGAAAAAGCAATAGCTTCAAGGTTAATATGTCAAGTTTCTACATGCACAATGCCTGCTGCTGTTGATGCTGGTGAAGAACAAGTATTACTGTCGCCTAATAGCACTAACTGTTGATATGACCCTAATTAAGTCACCAAACCACCAACTACTCTCCCTGAGCTGTTTGGTATCATTAATACCCCCATTTATTGTGCACACACAGAATTGAAGACATTCATGACAAATATACAGGCAGTAATTCAAAATATTTATTTTAAAAAATGCATACAAGAAAAAAGGGCTACACTACACACTACAGTGTGTGTGTGTGTGTGTGTGTGTGTGTGTGTGTGTGTGTACATTCATATCAAGGAAAGCATCAGCATCTGTAAACAAAGGAACAATAACATTTCCTCAGATATATAGAGAATAACATTTGGTCCATCAAACCAGCCAGTTTTTACATTTATGAAAGGAAGTGGGTGGATTGTTAATAGATCCTTTAGTCTAACAGGAACATAGTACATCATCTTTACATACTCAATCCTCACTTCACCTTTTACAATCCAAGTCTACAATTAATGTACACATATCTACATTCATCTATACAGGTACAATATATTCAGAGGAGTCATAGCAATTTCTAATAAAGAATGAAAAAGTCACGTAAGGATTGTTAGAACAAATTAGTTCAAGTAAGTAAAGTACTCACAAAAGCAATCCATCTAAATAAGAAATTTAGTTCACAAAATTTAATAGTAAATTTACAACATATTAATCTAAACTAATTCACTAATTTAATATAAAGCACAGACAGAATAAATTTTCAACCAAATAATTTTTAGTTTCTTGACAACAAGAGGATCTGATCTGATTGTAAGAAGTCTCTTTTTTTAAGATGTAGAGTCTCACTATTTTCACAAATAAAATCATTACGTGTTGGCAGAATGCTGTATTATTATGTGGGCTGGTCTCATCTTTACAAAACTAAATCATTCAGTAAATTTGGATGATATTTTGCTGCATTTATTTGGTCAAAATATAATTACTCAACGTCTTCATTTGAGGACACCTCAAATTACTTTTTGGTAATTCTGTAATTTTGGTTACAGTAAGCCATAATGATTGATTTGAGGAACACATTGCATATTTGACTAAAAATAGAAGAAAAGATCATATCGTATTAAATTATAAAGCCATTAATGTCGTACAGGAACTTGTGAAAAGACACCTCTCTGTCCACCTACAGAAAGTGGACTGGTTATGCCAGATTATGAACAGGATATCCAACACTTTTCTCCTGTTACAATTGCAATCTGTAGATTAAACTGAAGACCAAACCAAAATGAGAGCCAAGACTTTAAATTCAAAGCCAGAAAAAAAATGTGCTCTATAATTTAAGTCTTTAGATTCCTAAGAATACTGGCCTCTAAAGGGCGTGATTGGTCGTTACAGTTCTTTTCTCTTTTTCAATAGTGAACAACTACCATCGGATGGCAGACACGTACTGTATATTGTACAAATAAGCAGCAACATAGTACACAGACCTTGAGAAAACAATATCACAGACGTCCATTTCAGGTTCTCATCTAGGATCGCAATAAAATACCAAATTTGTGAGGAGAATGTTTATGTACTGAAAAATAAATTGTATTATAATTACTTTGTAGATAATGGTACAATGCATTTGCAAGTTTGCAATCACTGTCAAAGTCTTGCCCTACATCTTGGTCTCACTGTCAACAACCCTCTCGTTTTCATAGTCAACATCCTGGTGAATAGGCTGGTACGGCTTCTTGTCTGTATCTTCCACCACTGAGTTAACCACCTCTGCATCCTTATTCTTCAACTCGTGGCGAGACAGGTGTTCCACTATACCTGCACCAATGGAATCTCCTAGAACATTGGTCATAGTTCGCAATCGGTCCCTGGGAAGAGAAAAGAGAAAAGACTCCACTGAGGACATCTCACAGATAAAAAAAATATCATCAAACTGCTGGAAGAAAGTTTTTTATTGGCTTCTGGCAATTTTCAAACCACATGAAACCAGCCACGAGATTGGATGTAGGGATTTGATGTGGACCTAATAGGAACCAGCTGGATGGAGAAACATGGGGGAGGGGCCCTGATACAATTCACAATTACAACAATTCGCATTTAGCAGACGCTTTTATCCAAAGCAACGTACATATGAGAATTACAACAACACAAGCAAAGATCTATTCAGTAGATAGTAGTTGATACCAAACAACGATTCATTTCCTCTTAAAATATTTTATTTGTCACCTAAATTAAAAGGCTGGTTGATATATTAGTTTATATAGTAAGATGCAATCAATACCGATCTGTTTTTACCTAGAGTGAATGTTTTCAATGACCTGAATCATTTCTAAAACACCATTTAGGCAATACTTACAGGAACCAATCAACGGCAATGATCAGTGTGATGTCATCAGTCGGCAGACCTACAGATGTTAACACTATCACCATGGTGACGAGCCCAGCCTGAGGGATGCCAGCTGCTCCAATACTGGCTGCCGTGGCTGTAATACTGAGGACCAAAGGCAAACAGAGTATTGAACACATTTGGTCCTATGTTGGTGAAAGCTATGATTTATTATTCAATCATTCATTATTATTAATTACAGAGACACATTTTATCGTACCAGGATACACACGAGAGACACGTTCTCTCTCTCTGTTGTCCTGCCCTGTTTTTTTTTTCATTCAGTTTGGCACAACATCAAATAGCTGAACTGGCGGTTTAGAGGCTTGGCAATATCTACTCTTGCTTTTATGAAAGACACATGGAGTACAAACATTCCCTTGTATATCCAGACTGATTTGCATTCATCTCTTGTATTATCGACCTGTAGTAGCATACCTGATGGTGAGAATCTGTCCGAAGTTAAGGTCATAATCATTAACCTGAGCGATAAAGATGGCTGCCAGGGCCTCATACAGGGCTGTACCATCCATATTTATGGTGGCACCAACGGGGAGCACAAAGCGGGTCACACGCTTGTCGACTTTGTTGTTTTCCTCCAGACATTTGAAAGTGATGGGCAACGTGGCAGAGCTGAGAGAGGATACAGAGTGACAGAGAAGATAAGGAACCTCTTTAATAACCACGATAATAGTCAAGATCACTATTTCAAAGTAATTCTCACTTAAATATCTATCATTACGAGGAGGCAAAAAGGGGGTCATAACAGTAACACCGAGGTAACAAGGATAATTCATTTACACTTTGTTAAGATGAATCTAAATAACTAGGAGATAGCTTTTTAATTCATCTTAAAATTCTGTAACTCTGGTATGTCTATCTTCTTCCATTCATCAAGGACAAGTTTGAGCATGCAACACCTGCCAGGGGGAGCTTGGACAGAATAATTCCAGGAGATGTGCCTTTGGACTAATCACATGGTATTGTAAATCATTACTTGTGATTGTGAGTCTGCAAGATGAACTTGAGCTGAACTCAGTAATAATGATCCGAATCCCATACCTAGAGGATGTCCCCAGGGCAGTGATGAGTGCCTGTAACAGCCCTGCAATAAAGGAAAATGGGTTCTTCCTGGTGACGAGGAAATAGAGCGTTGGCAGGACGATGATGGCGTGAACGAGCAGACCACAGATGACTGTCACTGTGTACATGCCCAGCTGACCACCCATGGTTGAAATGTCTTCCATCTCCACTATTTTACCGGCAATCAGGAACAGGATACCGACGGGGGCGTACCTGAGGAGTAGAGGGGGTTATATGGCGTGCAACTTTGACAAGCAATTTTTGAAACATTGCTTCCATCCATCTCCATTCACCGACCCATGCTTCCAACCATCCATTTTTACTCTTCGCACTCACCACATGATTATGGCAACCAGCTTCATAATGGCTTCATTAAGACAATCAAAGAAGTCTTTCAAGGGCTCTCCCTGTTCCTTCATGCTTCCGATGATTAGACCAAAGCACATGGAGAACACCACTAGGCCAAGAGCGTTGACTCCATTAACTGCTCCAGGCATAGGGATCATCTCCTCCTGCGTTATCTCCTGGCTACCATTGAGTGTGACAACTGTATCATTCAGCTTCACGTGGATTATTCTTTTGACGTACTGCGTCTTGAACTGCAGTTATTGTAAAAAAGAAGATGGGTGTTACTGCATGTTCAAACTGCTACTCCTAATACTACATATGAGTCATTCAGATTAATTAGTCTACAAATATCTGGTACATCATATTTCATAATGACAGTTGCAATGCATTTATTGTGTTGTAAAGAGGAAACGAAAGTACCAATAGGAGGCCTCTCGGTTCAGTAAAATGGATGTCAGTAATAGGTAGTACAATTGAGCAACAAAAAGTTATTTCAATGAACTGATATGCTCTCAAAGCTATGTGGTCTTATTGGAATTAAAAGAAAAAAATGCTGTCATAGCCATATAATTCTTTTTGATAGACATACTACATCATTGCATTTTGTAATATTTACAGAGGATGCTGATTTACTGTATGTAATTTCATATCTTGTTCAAAGTAGTGAGAGTAGGGAGGAGTACCTGTTTGGTGCAGGCCTCTACAAGGTTAGGAGGAAACATGTTTCTGGAAGACACAAAACACCGTACATTTGGATTATGAATATTTCAAGACATTATTAACAGTTTACTAAGGATTATATTGATGTCCAGCTTCTTGTGCACTGTCACTTCTCAATGGCTGCAAATCTGTGTGTGTGTGTGTGTGTGTGTGTGTGTGTGTGTGAGAGTAGGCACCTGACTAAGTCCAGGAAGGCATCAGCAGGGCTGACCTGCTCTATCTGCTGCTGCTTGCTGAACTCATCCTTTGAGCCTTTTCCAGGGTGAATGATGAGCACCATGACAATGCCGATGAACACAGCAATGACAGTGGTGGTGGTGTAATAAATCACTGCCCTCATGCCCATCTTGCCAGATGCCCGGCTGTCCAGGGCGGCCATACCTGAAGATAACATAATATTTATCATTAACATTAACATTAAATAATACAATTTATTTATTCAGTGCTACCAAAAGCCCCATGCCTAAGTACCTACCTACTACCTATTATCTCCAGGCTGCATACAGTGTTTACTCAATATTTGAGTTCCAAATATTTCCTGTGGATGGTGCAGCTGTAACTCCATGGTGGCTCCGGTGTTAGTCATGTTACCAATCACCAATCACTACATGGATTGACTGGTCAATCATGCAAATATTGGTTCAGCAGTTTTTATCTGTTTCCCCATTTATCATCCATTTATTAATTATGTTTCAGCAACATATTTTATAACCCCCCAAAAAATAAATAAAAACAAATGGACATATAACAGTATAAGAGCGAAGAGAGAGATTCCAAAACGATCCAGTAATCTGAGGAATCAAGTCACTTCGTAGCTTATTGTAAAACTGCTGT
Organism: Brotula barbata; assembly: GCA_900303265.1. NCBI lineage: Eukaryota > Metazoa > Chordata > Actinopteri > Ophidiiformes > Ophidiidae > Brotula > Brotula barbata. Next base: position 44,028 of record OMNV01008945.1, read on the forward strand.
TGTTGTTTCTTTTTGTTGTGAGGATCATTAGTCATGCTGTCCCATGACTTCATGGCGGCATATGCGTTTCAATTACTTGTGTCCCTTTGAGTCCTGGGAAAACATGCAGTAATTATTGGTAGAATACACCCATGTGGATCACTTGCTTCTATCTTTCTGTCTGTGAGAACAAAGAGTGGCACCCTCGGAGAAAGAAACACAATCTGACTCTGACCTTTACTGGTGGGAAAACAAGACTTGCAGCACCAGGGGGTAGATCTAAGAAAGCAGAGAATATGGATACAAACACATATGGATACATATACACATACTGTATATTCATATACATGCAGAGATACTTTCCACAGCACGTCAGATGTAGTTTTTGTCTCACAGTTCAACTTTATAGCTGTGATAGTGATCCTGCAGCTGTGTAATATTTTATGTTGCGGTATTTTATTGTGTATTAACCTAAAGTGAGCTGATGTTTAAAAATGTATACATACATCCACCCCACATAGCATTTTATTGTAGCGTATCATCAGAATGTGTGTCAGCACAGATTTATGTTGTGTTAAGACATTTTATATGGTGACACACAAACTGGATATAAAAATAAGCTTATTCAGCGAAAGCCAAACTTTATTGCAAGCGTGAATTGACAATGACATGTCACCCATAACATTAAATATGTGGCCAGTGTCATCATACGGGCCAAGTCAATAAACTGTAAATTGAGAATTTGTTTGGCAAAATGTGCGTTAGAAATTGGTAAACTATGTAATCTTTAAGAGTGTCCAAAGGCTCTGTTTGGACTATATAAAACAGCTTTTGTCAGAATAATGTCTGTAAAACAAATACAGCCATTCAGAGCTGCATTTGGGAATGAGCAAGGTGTCTCAATGGACAGGACAATGAAGTTGTATTTTCAAAGTGTCAGGTCCTACTATGGACATTGTCTCCATTCAGAGCTGTATAAGGCAAAATAGGCTTTGTGTGTCGGGAGATGTATGTGTTTCTTTCAGTGTGACACCTTGACAGTGTGCATGTGTGTGTGCAGAGGAGAAGCCGGTGACTTCCATCTGGCAGTCTATGTCTTCTTGTCTTAACATGCCCAGAATCTTAGCATTTCTAGTTTTTCTGTTTGAACCTTCTATCCCCTTATTAATTCTCTAGACCCAAATCCTTCACCTCCTCTCCCTACCACCCCTCAAACCTTTTGTTTCACGGTGCCTCTGGTTCCTTCCTCCAACCCCCACTTCACCTCTCCGTTCATTCTTTTTCGTGCACCCTGATCTTATTGCCGCAATCCTCTTTCATTGCTACCCTTTCCTCCAACCAACCCCCCTCTCCTCTTATTCCTTTTCTGACAGCCCTGGGAAAACTTGTTGACTTAGTTGGCCTTGCACGGACACAATGATCCCTAACCTGTTGTCCAGGCAACAACGGATGCAGCCTCACCAATGCCATCCTTTCAAAAGAACGAAAGAACCAACATTGAAGGAGGGCAGAGAGAATGACTTTGTTTCTCATGTAGAAAATGTTCATCAAATAAAACAAATGGAAAGTGGGCTTGCCTTGGGCGGAGAGGTTGATGTTCAGGACACAGTCATGGTATTACTGTCGCACAAAATGTCAAAAAGTCTCCAAATTTTGGATGAACAAATCCTAACATGTTAGAACGTTAGTCATGCAATTACAGTTGACTGGACCGTTTTCAATTCCCACCCAGAACAGGTATGACAGTTTCAGTTGCATTTTACTGCAGGATATCCTTAAATAATAACTACACTACCATAGACAAGGCAGCTTTGGAGTTACGGCTTTTTTTTTGTACGGGGATGGAAAATAACAAAGTTGCTGCATGTTCTCTGCAATGCAGTTTTGAGATATTTACTGTTTACTATTACATTCAGAGGATATTGTTTGTTTGTTTGTACACCATTATATCTATCTGAGGGTGGTGGTTATCATCATAAATAGTAATTATATTACTACTACAGAGATAAATTTCATATGCAAAACATTCATTAGAATCATCCAATATGAACACTTTGCATAGAATGTGTACTTTTATTTCTTTTAAGTATTCTTACTATAAAATTAATTTGTACTAGACTTTTAACCTTTGATATACTGGTAGCTGAGCTGACCACTACAGAACGTGTCCAGTTATTTACAATAATGCCCTCTAAACTCAGTCCTTACCCTCTCTCCCCTCCTTCCATTCAGGCTTCCCTTCCAGTACCTTCCTCCATAATCATCCTCAGTTCCTTATGTTACTTGTTCCTTGTAGCTCCTCTGGCTCTATAAATACTGGATATCTGAATTTAGCAGCTGTAGCTTTGCTGAGTGAGATGCGCTTTCTCTGTATCTGACAGGGTTTCTTTGAATTTTACTCTTACTTTCAAAGCTCTAAATCTCTGCCTCAGGATCAAAAGTCACAGCAACTTTAACCGCAAGCTCAAGAAACACATTTTACAAAGATGCAGAATCCAGTGTTGGAAGTGTGACAGCTTGCACATTGGCCATGTGTCTGCAGAAGTCGCAGGAGCTTATTTGTGATGGTCTGCTGCTCCAGAGATAGAGCTCTCTGCGATTACATTCAGACAATGCTCTCAATGCTGAGAAGGTGGATCGAACAAACAAAATACTCTAACAACTACAGCTGTATTCTGTGAGTCTACTACAAACATCAGGAGAAGTTGGATGTTTAAAATAATGTTTTGTGTTGCTTTGTGACCCTTTATCTAATTTTACTTGAAATCTCTGATAGGAAATTGGACACTTGTAACATGCAGTGTAGCAGAAATTCTATTTGTGGGGGAGTGTGTGATTGCATTCCACTTGAGAGTAACCAGATCATGGTAACCTAAAGCACATGCTAATTGTTATTTTGACATGGGTTAAACTGCATTCTTACACAAATCTTGTTTTTACATCTAACCCCAATAGTGTTTTAAATAAGTACCATGTATAAAATATATCGGGATTAATTATATAGCTTTCTTCTGATTGTTTTTCTTATACTACAACAATCTAAATAGTCAATAAAAAAGGGAAAACTCAAATTAAACTGAAAATGTTAACCAGACCACTACGATTTGTGCTTTGTGCTTTAAATGGCATATAGATGTGAATGGAAGTGTGACTGACTGTGAGTGTCAGCCTTGTGATGTTCGCTAGCCTAAGCTCCAGCCACCCACGGGACCCTTGCCTGGATAAGCGGTATAGATAATGAATGGACGGATGGTACCATTGTTTGTGATCAATCAAATTGATGTAAACAGAAATAAACTTTAGTGTGTAATAGTAGTAGTAAAAAGTAGTAAAAATAGTCACTTAAAATTCTAATCCATTGTAAATCAATAATATACAGTAGGCACTGTACAGTAGTTTGTTGGATGGCGGAATTTATGCTTAAGTAGCAATTGGTTTCTATTCATTCTAAATGAAGTCATCATTGCCGCATAGTGATAACACAACATGAAGAATAGTCAAAACTGACATTAGGTTCACTTTAATGGATTACTATGAATATAATTATACAGGTTACCATGCTGTAATGTAAATTATTTGTGACTCATCTGCAGAGGTGTGGGAAATTGGATCACACAGACATACACACCTACAAACACAAGCAAAAACACACACACTTACACACACATATACACACACACACACACACATTCACACGCAGGGCTTGTTCAGCGGCCTGGCTGCCTACAGAAAAGCACTCTTTGTTGATTTGTGGCAACAGTCACGTGACATGATGTCAGAGGACACTGATGCTATGCTCTACTACAGCACAAAGCAGGTTATTATTGGACATCATGTCTGTGTCATCCCTCTGGTAGACTGGCCATTTTCCCTGTCAGTCACTCTGTCAATTTGCACCATGATTGGAGGTCTCATAGTGTCCCATCTACATTTGTATTATTTAACCCTCACATGTTTGGTGTTGAAGTCTTCACTTCTTTCACAACAAAAACAATGTTTTCTAAAACAAACCCCTCTTACCCCCAGGAAGAATCTGTGTGCGCCTGCATGTATTTTGTATGTATGACAGCAGTAAGGAACTAATTTGGAACTAACAACCTCATTGTTATATGTCTGGGTATCTCTGAGATGAGTTCTGTACACGTGGGACTCTGAGGTCAATACTCATGCTAAAATAACATGTCTAAAAGCGTGGGTCATGCTATAACAGGTCAGAGGGCGTTATAAAGGGGCACACATGACTGTAACATCCAAACATGAATCCTCTCTCCTCTCTCTCTCTTTTGGTTCATCCGTCTCTCAAGAGGCTATCAAAAGAACTACAAAGGAGACATATTCAAAGGACGATAGCCTGTTTAGTAATTATAGGATACAGTAAAGTTGTATTGAGACTGGTAAAAACTGGAAGGTAATGTTGGAAAAAAACACTGTCAAACTGACTGGATTTGTATGTGTCTCATCCTATTTTTAAGCATCTGATATAACTTTGAACCAAAAATAACCAGTGAGAACTAAACATTGATGTGCCTGTGATGATGTTACAACCAAGTGGGAGTCATGAGGCAAATCAAGATGGAAAAATGTGACGTGTCAGTTTTGGGTGCGTGCAAAACTGACACAGTATACGATTGATAAGACAAGTAAATTACGTTCATCATTCAATTTTGTTTCACAATCTATTGTGTTTGGTTGCTTTGGTCACGTGACTGACACGTTTTAGTAAGATGAAAGTTTAAGCAAATATGTAAATGACAATCACGGTGTCTGATTATCAATTTGATCTTTAGCTGTGTGAGAGACATGCAATAATGTTTAAATGAGATAAATAGATGAATTTGAGTTCATTTGTTCTGGTGTGCATACCTGTAATGAGACTGGAAACCAGCAGGGGCAGTACCAGCATCTGAAGCATTCTCATCAGCAGTTCTCCCGGGAAAGAGAAGAACTTCACCTCACGGTAAGACATTTTGTAAGGACGCAGGGCGAATCCTAAGATAATACCTACAACAAGAATTCAAATGTCATTGTTTTGATAGTATCAACCATGATTTTCTTGATTCATTCATATCAGATTTCCAGAATGGACATTTTTTTAAGTTGTGTATGACCATATTAATGCATAGAGAGCGTCAATATCTTGCTGGTTTGAGTGTATATTAGAGACAATTTTCTTTGGAACTCATGCCCTGATTGAGCCACTGCAGCACAAATTAACCAACAGGCCCAGGTGGCCAGAGCAAACCGTGACCTGCATTGGATATTCAGTCAATTGAGCACGACGGTGTAATTCTACCAGGGGTGCAGATGTGGCAGCAGTGGGTGGGCTGGGCTCAGTTCCTCCAGAGTGAGGCTCAAAGGTTAATGGCTATAAGTTAAAGGTTAGCTGCAGGGTCAGTTTGAGTTCTCTGAGTTTGAGTTCATCTGAGTTCTCTCTATTCTCTCATGTGTTTCTGTTCTCTTCCTGTTTTGTCTTTTAGAGAAGAGTTTGGTCACATCCGACTTTGTTGGGGTGATTCAAAAAATCTGCAGCCTTCTTCATTCTTTCCCGGTCTGAGTAGAGTGATATTTATAATTTATGTGTTTCATCCATTTGCTGTTCGCAGGCATGCAGACATGGCATGTTCATCTAAAGCTTCAATGGAATTGATTTGGTCCACATGAAAGAATTTTATGCTGTATCAGCGACTACTAGAAAAAATTATATTCCCACTCACCTATAATAACAGCAGCAACGGTCAAGATCACAAAGGCATTCTTACAGAAGAATCCTTTAACATCATCTTTTGTGATGTTCTCCATTCTCTTCTTGGCCAGCAGCGACCGTGACTGGATCCCATCCCGGATTTGTTGGAGACCACTCCTGTTCCTCTGTGGATTTTCCCCGTTACTCCGAGTCATGGCTACTGCTGGAATCTTAAGATCCTTTGTAAAATGCACAGACACTGGAATCCGCTCCTCAAACTCAAACACCAGGGAGATGGTGCTGTCCGTTTGGTTCTGGGCTTCCAAGCTCTCTGATCAAGAAGGCACAGGAAAAATGTATATAAGAGTAATTTCTACATTATACTACATCTTGAAAGTCTTTCAAACACTCTGCCATTATAGTTTTGGATAAAGATTTGTCAAAATAATATCCTCATTTGTCAACAACTGAACCTGAAAAACCTGTCCATTGAAACATAGTTAATGACTGATTTGCAGAAAATATTTTGTGACCCCTGAAATATAAACAAGATGCACTAACAGCAAGGTGACAAAGTCCTCAAAACTCAGTGGAAATGTGTGAAAACCACATGGTTTGTACAAACAACTACGCAGGCAGACTTCCTCATGCAATAACTGCTCCACACGTGGACAGTTTGGATACTTCACTGGGTTCTACTGGTTAACAGCTCACAGCAGTCACAGCATGCCACTGATCCAAACGCATGCTCACACATAAACAGTTTGAAAGACAGGGTAAAAGATAAACTACATACACATAACAAAATAGTAAAAAATATACAATTCTACATGGCAAATGTACATTGCTATAACAGAAAATGTTCCTGTACCTTTAGGCTTCAGCAATAATTTGTTGTGGAGTGACGTGTCAGTTTTTCAGGGGTTAGGTTTGGTGTAAATATCCGTCAGTGTGACTGGGACGGGAGAGCTCTTTGACTGTGAACTCGCTGGTGTAAGCAGCCAGCAATGAAGGGAAAAAGGAGCGAAAGAGGGGAGGGGAGAGGAAAGCTGGCAATGAAAGCGCCACTGAGAGAATGGAGGCGGTGCATAGTAAGAAAAAAAAACTGGTCTTCGTCGCTCACACAGTGTGGGCCTGTGGGGAGGCGAGGTAGCGACCAAAGGAGTAGAGTAAGATAGAGGAGGGGGTGCTTCTCAGACAGAGGGGAGCTTGAGGAATAATGAGCTTTCCAAGCAGGAAAAAGAGAAAGAACCTTCTTGTTTTTTTCTGTCCCTCCCACCCTCCTTTCTCAATTGATGTTTCACGCTTGATAAGTTCTGCTAGATTGAAGATTCCTATGGAGAATGAGTCACAGAAGAAAAAAGACCCCCATCAGTCACACATTTGGAAGTGGATTAAGTCATTCATAGATTTAGTTTGGAAAACCTCCAAAAGACACAGTGATCGATCAATCTCAAGGTCTATCTTTTCATTTTTTTGTGAGATTGTGACCTTTCACTTTGTTATCCTAGACAGAGCAGATAAATATTTACCAAGTGCCATTGATACAGCTGGTGCTGTGGAAGTTTTGGCTATGACACAAACAATAGTGTTTTAGTATTGGCTATCACGTGTGCTTAAAAGACATAAGAGGCATTGTGGGTCTTTAAGGAAGCTGGTTCATGTAGGATTGTGGTAACAAATGGCATTCTACATCATATTTAAGTGGGGCACTTGAATTTGGTCTGGCAGCAAAATCTGGGCATTACACAATGTGATTGAAGTGAATGTGTGTTTTAGTGTGTTTGGAAGACGAGTAGAGTTGAAGAATTTTGGAGTAATTCCTGACCATTAACTGATCATTATCCTTTGTGGTCATTATCTGACCACAAAGGATGCAAGGAACAATTCTTCCTTTGACTTCCTATGAAACTTTAGAGTAGATATAAGGAAAGAAAAGAAAACAACATCATCAGTACTCTTGCACGTGCAACCAAACCCATGAACTGGTACACCAACATGTCAACATCAGTAAATTTACCCATTTCATCTGCATCCAATCTGCTGCAACATCCACTCAGTGTTGCACAACGCTGTATTGATTTTTTTCTCATGTTGTTGATGTGATTTATACGTGATGTCATTTTATGGCTCATGACATAAATCCCTCCTTTTCCTCTTCTACTTGTTTATTAGTACTTATTAGTACTACAAAAAGTAGTAGTAGCAGTTGTTGTAGTCATTTGCAGCCTGAAGTGAGTGCCAACCAATTTGCTGACTGCTGACATAAAGGATCTAAATGGTATATGATCCAGTCCAGTAGCAGCATTGGTCCGATTCACTAGTTTGTCAATCACCAATAAAGAACTTGATAAGTTAACTGTCACTCTGATTTGTCTGCTTTTTTTTACATGATGTCTGTTGTGGTTTCTGTGCATTTTCAATGCATGTTCAACCTAATTTGCCATCGTGGCTATGTGGTGAAGATGCAGTTTGTTTGTTTGTGTTGTGCTTTTCTTTTGCTCCAAGATATTCCAACAGAGGATGGACCACACTTCACTGGCAAAACAGCACCATGCTATAATTACCTCCTGCTGTTTGCTTTTTATGGGATCAACGTAAATAATCATATACATGTTGTTTTCCAAAAGTGTACTGAGGTTGACACAGAAATACTGGTTTGTTCTTCCTTGAGATGTTTAAACCTGCTGGTTACTAGGAACCACAGTGAGTAAGCTGTAAACAGCAGGATGAGATAATGGGCGTGTGCGAACTTAACAGCAGGTTAGTAAATGATTCAGTGAGCATCTCAGCAAGAAACATGAGTGATCAGTCATATGAATCGCTAAGGAATCAGGGATTTGGAAAGTCTACATTTGTGTTTTTCTTACTCAACTATTTCAAAGATTAAAATGTATTTTACGCACTCAGTATGCTTTGCTTCACTTTGCTTTAAAAACCATTAACTTATTTCACTGTTAAATAACAAACAGACTTTCCTTTTTTACTCAGTGCAAATTAAAGAAGTTCATCAACTTTCACTCACTCACATTCTTAGTTTGCAGTCTCTAATCTGGTTTGTGTGTGTGTGTGTAAAATGTTAATTCTTTACCATAATCTAAAGGCTCGTGTGTCTGCCTCACTACCTTAAAAAATATAATTCATCTTTTCTTTATTCTAACTATATTCTTTCCTCTTCCTCACAATGGTCAAATAATAAAACTTGTACAATCAGCTCAGAACACTGAGCTAAACAAAGATGTTTCATGTCCCACAAATTATGTGATGTCACCAATTCAAATAGGTCAAATTCCAGGTTTTCTAACCAGTAAAGCTCAGCTCATCAAGGCTTTGAAGCTGAGACCCCACCACCTTACCATAGCGACCCATGTGTCACACAGCTAACACAACAAGCAACAAATGACAACAAATTCTTTGTCTTTGGGGGGTAAAGCAGGGATCTGTTCAGGTTGGGAAGAGACCCCATAACAAGAGAAACACAGAGAGATAGGCGATTGTGACACATTGCTATGGATGCTGGGTAGAAATTAACACATTTGCACTTTGTAATCCATCCATCCATTATCTATCCTATTATCTGTAAATCGTGGACAAGTCACCCGTCCACTGTAGGGCTGACACAGAGACCACTAAATCGCACTCCATTCACACCTATGGTCGATTTAATTGACCTACGCTGTATGACTGTGGAGGTGGGAGGAAACCAGAGTACCTGGAGGAAACTCACACAAGCATGCGGAAAACATGCAAACACCACACCAGCCTGGGACTTAAACCCAGGACCCTCTTGCTGGGAGGCAACAGTGCCAACCACCAGGCCACTGTGGTGCAATGTAATGCAATCAGTTAATAATCTGTCTCTCTCAGCATTCTCTGGTACTGCATCAGGATAATACTGTTGCTTTTGAATGTGTGGATCTGTTAAATAGATTATCTGAGGAATGCGGAATAATATTGGTTTGTTTTCCATCCTGAACTTTTGATTCCATGATGGTGATAGGATCCATGTGCCAAGAATCACATGTTCAAGTGGGATTTCTAGTGATCCAAAAGACGAACCAGTCTCATGGTGTAGCAGACACATACTGTATGTGAGCCAGTACGAAGGATCAGCTACTTCATGCCTAGGTTTTGCTTCACCTCGGTAGTGATGATTAGGAAATTCTGGGTCACTCCTGCATCACATTTTTATTGCTTTTGTTCTGCATTTACAGTGAGTGATGTCATCAGTTACCTATTGTCAACCCTGTTCGTCCTATCGCGTTCTCTTTACCTCTTGACACACACATGCAGACACACACACACAGACACAAAAGCATTTTATTTACAATCACACACAGTCTATGCACTCTTGGCACAAGTGAGTGTGTGTGTGTGTGTGTGTGTGTGTGTGTGTGTGTGTGTGTGTGTGTGTGTAACTCCTCCCGGTAACTGCCCCAGACTGGCCCATTAGCCCAATAGTTTCAGAAGGGAGTGGTTCACTCCCAGGGGGCTGATGGATCCAGGACAGGTTATAAGATCTGCAGTCTACGGTGGCCCTCTAGGGACATGCAGAACTGGGTACACATTGTTCACTAGCATCATTGTGTAGCAGGGTTTCCCATGGATCAAATGTTACAGACTTCAAACCCAGAGGTCTCAACGCACTCGTAGCCGTTACTCAATGGGCACGCTGGGAGACAGGGCTGTTCTCACACACACTCACTCACACACACACACACACATGCACAGAGGGTCTATCGTTAATCTGAATAAGGCCACACTGGACGAGGTTGCAGTGACTATAACCTAGCTGGGTGATGGTGAAGGGGGGCAGTGCAGAGATAAATATAGGTACCGGGAGGAAAGACAGTAAAGAATAAGAGGAGTGGAGGGAGGGGGTAAGTGAGCACGTCAATGAACTGCAAGATGCCGAGGAAGTGTTGACAGTGGAAGTGGAGTAGGCTGGGTTCAGGAACTTCCTGTCAGCCAATAAGGAATCCCCTCTTTAAATCACTACTACTATGTTTTAAGTCTAACAGAAAGCCACTTTAGATTAAATTGTCGCATTTGTGTATGAAATTTAAGAAATCAGATAATAAAGTCAGACCTGTGGTTAAATCCTTAATTCAGAACAGCATTCTCGCTCGCCCTGGTGTGTGCGCATACTTGCATGTGTATGTGTGTGTCTGTGTCTGTCTGCGTGCATTTTAGAAAGTATTTTGTAAATATTTTATTTATAACCACTGCACCACTGCAAAATAATAAAATCAGCACTTCAGTACTTTACATTTACAAATTTGTACTGAGGCATTTTTTATATTCATTTAGAGGTACAGGTTGTTGCTCTGGAGCACCAAAGGGAGTGACTAGAAACCTGACTAAGCCTTTGTTAAAAATGTGTTTGAGATTACACTCCATTATCAATGAATAAAATATCTGACCCCAAACAGCGAGGGTAGGGCGCCTATCTTCTGAAGATCAAAACTGACAATAAGATCAAAAAAAGGAAGAGAATGGCACAAAGGAGAGAGCTTGTATCTCTCATCTTATTATAAATGGGGAAAGGGTTCAATTTCAGTCTCGTCATCTTATCTTACGTGGACCTTTGTTTGATGTTATTCTCCATCTATATTACCATACAAAGAAATCGTAATTTCAAATGTATGACACAAAAACTAATTTGCTTACAAGGAGAAATGATCACAGGGAGGAGCTATGAGAAAAAAGAAGAGAAGAAAGCTTATATAATCGCTTTTGCAAATTACATATAAAAATATTATGATGAACCTCACAAAGTTAAAATCTAATGAATTCTATATTTGTATTTGTGTAGATGTATCATTACATCAGATTTGACAGAGGTGAAAAATAACTTAATTAATTTCATTTTTGTTTCCATGAATTCCTTGCTAAGAAGGTCTGAGAAACTTAAAATGTTGATATTATGTTCTCTCTATGACACTTTTATTATTAACAAATTTAGAGACAATATCATTACCTCCATCTAGTGGTGGAAACAGTAAAATAACAAAGTCCATATTGGCAACAGGTGAGGGACATTTTAAGAGCAACTGTACTCTAACAGATCAGAATTTCAACGCAAATATAAGAACATTCATGTTTCATTAATAATTTCTGATTCTAAGAAATTGAAGCTTGTGCCATCTAGTCTCACAGTTTAACCTCACAACAGTTTTTCTATTATGATGGACAGGTAAAGTGCATTTATTGAAATTAGACCATCTTGTCTGTATGCCTGACCTGGGGACATTTCTTTGGTGTTTCCATTTCCTCCGCCCAACACATCTGCTTAAGAGGAGTGTCAACGCGAGAGTAAGACAAGGTTCAGCAGACACTAATCTGGGATGGTTGGAGAGGCGGGGTTGGCAGATGGCTTCCTTAAGCTGCAGGTACCTGTTTTTGCTGCAGACCTTATCTCCTGATCTGAAATAGAACTGCAGGCAAACTGACAGAGAGACAAATGAAGAGGACCATTTAGTCCAAGCAAAGGCTACAAATGGACTAATGTGTACGCTGCGATGGACTCTGTGAAGTCAGCCTGTCATTGGTGTAAAACCCAAACGGATATATCACCAACATGGGGGTGACGGAATATCTTCTTGAGAACGGGCTAGAATCTCTTGACTTGATTTGTGGATCGGTTCGGATGGATTTCTTGGATGGATCAACGGTCTTTGAAGACTGGTCCATTTGTCTGAATCTTGTTGAATATCTGTGTTTGGACTTGTTGAGCTTCATGGACCTTTTACTGGAACACCAAACCGTGTGCTTCAATATACTGGGACCACTGTACGCTGATGACCCATATGTGTGCATGTTCCTCTATCCCTAAAATGGATTTTGTTGTTTTTTTTCTTTATCTCGGCAACATTTATGTACGTATATTGACAATTTTGCTTTTTAATCTCTTTGCAAATGTTAATGCATTTTAGAGGACCCACATTGCTTCTACATTATTATATTAAGCTGCCTTTGAATTATTGCGTTGTGACTTTAGGAGTGGTTGGAAAAGAAACAGGGACATTGAGAAAATATGGACCAAGTTCCTTTCCTTATTAAATAGAACTGTGCTCAAATTTGACCAATTAAAACTTAATTTGATGGATGTTGCCCACTGAAGATTTTTACTATGTCTGATTTTCAAGAAATATACTGCGCCAGACTGTACGCCATACTTTATGTGTAATGTCCAACACCTGAGACTGAAAATACAATGTAACAGCCAACAATTAGACAAATTATGTTTGTCTGGAAAACTTTTAAATTTTAACAAGATTTCATGTGTGTTAACAAGCTGACAATTACATTTTGTTGGTTTGAAGGCAATCCAGAAAGTCAGAGGAGGAAAAGGAGCTGATGTAGGAGGAGGTGGTAGAGATGGGCTCAACAAGAAGTCAGAGGAGAGGAAGGACACTGTGGCGAAAAGGCATGAGCAGTGGAAGATGGATGAGATTAAGGAGGAGGGAGAGGATGTTAAGCACCTGGAGGAGGATGAAGAGGAGGTGAGGGTAAAGGACTTGAGGGAAAAGATTATGAAGAAGATTAAAGGAAATGCAGAGGAGTAGAAAGAGCCAGAGGAAAGGGAAAATAATAAGGAGGGGATCAAGGAGGAGTCAAAGGAGAAGAATGGCGAGGGGGGTGAGAAGGAGGTGGAAATAAAGGATGACATTAAGGAGGAGATAAGAAAGGAGTCAGAAGAGAAGAAGGAACTGGAGGAGGATAGCACAAAGAAGTAGATCCAGGAGTAAACATCAAAGGAAAGGAGGAGGAGAAAAGGAGAACATCAGACACACACACAAACACAAACACAGACTCTGATTGATTAGCTGTCATGAGTCTAGAATTCCTCAACTGCCACCTGTTTCTGTCTTTCCTCACTCACCTTACATACAAATTCTCCCATCCATCTTCCTGCCCCATTGCCCTAAATTCTAACTTTTTACACAGTGAGTTCCATTTAGCTGTTTAGAACTTGTCCTTATACATTTATAGCTAGTTATGCAACTATGAGTCACTACAGTTCCACCTCTGGATCCATGCAACTTTGGGTCCTGTCTAATCAGTAAAAGTGCTGGTAAATCAATATAAACATACACTGGCAGAACAGACCTTACTTTGTGCTATGCTATGATAGCAGTTTCTCTCCATTTCCAGTCTTTTTTTTAGCAGGAGGCTAACCCTTCCCCTCTATTTCCACTCTTTGTACTAAGCTAGGCTAGAAGTTCCCTCTATATTTCCATTGTTTTACGCTAGCAGTCTCCCTCTATTTCTAATCTGGAGGGTTGTGTTTCTGGTATATTGACTACAGTGCCCAGAATTCCACGCTCCGTTTCGAGAACTCATGACACCATTACGTCTATTACGCAACACAGTTTCAAAGGTTGTGTACGTTTGGCTCCACGTCTCCACGTGTGAGTGCTCAATCAGTTTGTTTTCACATGCAGGGAGGATTTCATTTGCAGAAAAGGAACTAAAGGTAAGTTACATCAAATGTTAACTGCAGGATGGCCGAGCTCTGAATAAGTCAGAGAGATAACGTCAGAGAGCAGAGCGCTCTGTTGAAAAGTCACAAGCGCCGAGCCGAAATAACAAGTTGTTCTCAAATAGTAACCGCATGTTTACAGTAATTACTCAATACTAAAATGTGTTTTAGAGACTTCTATTTTGAAAGTAAAAAAAATCAAATACATTTCCCTCTATTTATTTGTTGTTTGTGTACACCTATGATCTTCCAACCTTAACAAACATTAGTAAATGAATTTGTTATTCAGTTCACTTATATGCAAAGAGTTATCTTTCAATATTTGTAATACGCCTTTTCACTTTAGTAACTCACTAGTATTGATTCTACAAACAGAAAAAAAAAATCTTAGAATTTCTAGAATTATGATGAAAACTCTTGTCCTAAACTTTAACGTTTTAAACCTTTACGTTTAAGTAAAATAAATACATTCTGTATCTTTGGGCATTTCATCAAGTTTACATCCGTATTGTTGGTGAAGATAGGCCCCTTGATGGCTATTAGAGTTTAACAGGCTGAATCAAGCCTGTAGTTGTTCCTCCTACACATTCTTGCATTGTTTCCCTTTTGTCCTTTCACTCCTTTATCATTTCTCTCATTTTCTGGTCCTTGTTGTCTCGTGTAATTCCTTCCACTTTTTAATCACAATCTCATGTGCTGTGCCCTGAGTCTTCAGGTTATCGTGTTCCTCCCTCTAGTCATGCAGATAAGAGCTGATATCAGCCCATATATTCATCCCTCCTCCTCTCTCCCTCTATCAGTGTTACTACTGCCAGGCAGGCTCCGTACAAGTCTGTCATCATGACCTCCTGACGTAAGCCTTATTTTTCTTACCACGATGAGTGGTGCTGCATTGGCGGTTGTGGTTGTAGTGGTCTTCCTCTTGGCCCTCTACCTCCTGCAGCGTTATGGGGATTTGAAGAAGCAGCAGCGGCTGGTCCTGTTTGGAACACTGTTGTCCTGGTATCTGTGCTTCCTCATCATCTTCATCCTGCCGCTAGATGTCAGCACGGTATGAAAAAAGCTGATCTTTGTGAAGAAAAGTGGGCTTTATTATGTTTCATTCTAGTTTGTGTGTTTTACAAAAGGTTCGAGTAAAACCATTGTAAAAGGATGAATAGTTTGTGTGTGTCTCTGCTCTCTTCTAGACCATCTACAAGCAGTGTATTCATGATAATGCAGACTATCCCTATCCCACTCTGGTGACGCAAGGACACAATTCTCTGACAGAGCACAGCTCCCCTCGATATTCAATTGTAAGGTAAAAGAGTCTTTTGTTTGATAATGGAACAGAAATCCTTTCAGGGCTGCATCAAGTTGTAGTGTATTTTTGGCATCTAACCCAAACAGCAGATAGATACAGGTATGTTTGTGGCTTTCACTAAAATGGTTAATCAATCATTTTAAAGCTCAGTTGCTATTAAACATACAAATGTTCGTGGCATGGTATTGGTCATCCCTTTTACTCAAAGCAGTGTTATTTTTTAACAGAAGCCACCCGCCTCCATTCATTTTTGGGTTGATGCTATTATAGTTCAGCTCTTTTATAAACTGCGTGTGTGTGTGTCTGTATTTGTGTGCTCTATATTTTCAGTGCACCGAAAGTATGTGAAGAGCCATGGAGTTACATCCCAGATGGCATCTTACCTATATTCTGGAGAGTGGTGTACTGGACTTCCCAATTTCTTACCTGGTGAGACTTTACCACTCATTCACCCATGTACCCATCCATCCTCACTCTCTCACTCACTCACTCACTCACTCACTCACTCACTCACTCTGAAGTATCTGCTGTTTGAATACTTTTTGTGTTGTGTGCTTTCATGTTTGTGTCACAGGCTGCTGTTGCCCTTCATGCAGTCCTATGCACGGTCTGGAGCTTTCTCCAAGACTGGAAAGATTAAAACCGCTCTAATTGAAAATGCAATCTACTACAGCACCTACCTCCTCATCTTCGTCTCTCTGATTATCTATGCTGCTGCTCACCCACAGTGGCACTTTACATGGTAAGCAAAGTGTATAATAAATCAGTCAACATACAATAAAAAAAATACTTTTATTCAAACACCAGTAAATTTAACAGAAAAGAAAGAGTAATGACATCATTATTTGTCATCGTTAAACAGGACAGAGCTCCAGACCATCAGTATCACAGCTGCCAACACCTGGGGCCTCTTCCTTCTCGTTCTTTTGCTCGGCTACGGTCTGGTGGAGATCCCTCGCTCCTATTGGCAGTCATCTTGCCAGAGTTACCTGCTGGCCAAGACCTACTTCAAGGCAGCCAAGATGGCTACTGAGAGGGCAGCAGCTGAGGAGAACTTAGAAAACGTTATGGAGGTGAGGCACTGAAAGTCCTTCTGTGCCTTATCGACAGTGAAAACTTTCTGTTGTCGATCACTGAGGGTGGTAGTCCTGTGCTCCTCTGCTTTGCACATATTGGACAGATTAGGGATTGTGAATACAAGAATTGTTGTGTCAGGGGGCTGGACTCCAACAATGGCTATTTGTCCATAGAATCTCCTGGTAGCCTTTGCACTTCTCAGAATCGACCCACCCACGTTTCTACTCACTGTATGTCTATATTGCTTGTATAATTTTGCTTTTACTCTATCACATGCATGTTAATCAAATCGTTGCTTCTATTTTTACTTTTTAGACTCATCTCTCATGCATATGTCCAATTAGAGTAAACTTAAAAGTAGTAGAACTGTATCACCTCAATATTAACCGACAGGTTTTTGATACAGCACTATTACTAGAGAAAAAGTATTTTATGTTCTTTGACGACAGGTTTGTTTATCTTGGTAATCTTTGTGAAACATACCTGTGAGACACATAGTCCTGATTTTCCATCTAATATGTGAATGTGACTCAAATCAGGAGGTGGCAGCTGTCCATGAAGCTGTCAGTTTCAACCACAACCTCAGGAAGTCTGTGGACACTATTTTGATAAAGGTGGGAAAATTTCAAATCTTTAAAGCAAAACGAATTCTGTGCCTTTTTGTGTCCCTTTGTTACAGGTGTTGTGCTTGTGCTGATTTACCATACTGATATGTAATGTAGAAAACCTTGTCTAAGGGATTGTGTTGATGTTGAATGTCATCTCATTTCAGTGTCCCTCTGAGTACCAGGAACAGATGGGGAGGGATGTGGAAAACTCCTCTGATGATCAGAATGTCACTCTCACCAAAAGAAGCCTGGTTAAGCTTCATAAAAAAGTAATGTTGAAAAATAGCAAATATAGCACAGCGATTTGAGAGAAACACAATTTCTGTCTATTTGCCACTGTTGCATATGCTTGTTTTTTTTATGTTTCAGGTGATCTCTGCAGTGCAGAGACACAATCAGACTAAGGTGCAGTGGTCCATCCTGTTAGAGCAGGCCTTTTATCTGGAGGACATAGCAAAGAGTCAGAGTAGCCCAAACCGCCAGTTCACCCATAGCTTGCCCTCAACACAACAGCACGGCTGGGTTCGAAGGTTTATTTACACTCCATCTGTTGGTGAGTTTACACAGCATGTACATCTCAGATCCAGAGAAAGAAAGTAAATTGTTTACTCAGTTGAAGTACTGCTGCTTGCTGTCACCTCATTAATGTATAGTATGCATTCATGCTGACACAGTGCATCATGTACAGTACTGTGTGTTTGAATTATTTTTAGCGGACTGTGTAAGTATGTGTGTGTGTGTGTATGTCGTCCTTAGAGTGGTACTGGCAGTGTCTGCTCAGGCAGGGTTTCTACAGGCTGCTTGCAGTGCTCCTATGCCTCCTCTCTGCAACAGTGGTCTGGTCCGAGTGCACCTTCTTCAGCACACACCCTGTCCTATCCCTCTTTGCTGTCTTCATTCAGATGGCTGAAAAACAGCACAACTACATTTTTATTGAGGTAAGTAAGTACTACACATACATAATAAAGTGCTACCTTAAGTTGCAAGTTTATGTGCAAAAATTTCACAGTTGTGACTTTGAGATGTTGTGATATTGGGGTAAAAGAGAATTTGTTTTTTCAGACTTGGTATGTCTAAAACTAATCCAGTGAACCGTCCTCCACGCTCTACTTTTCTTTTCTTTCCACCAGATGGCGTGCTTCATCAGTATCCTCTTCCTCTGTGTGTGCGTCTACTCCACTGTGTTCAGGATACGACTTTTTGACTACTATCATCTGGTGCCTCATCACCAGACAGATGCTTACAGCCTGCAGTTCAGTGGCATGTATGCTACGTCTGTTGTCTAAGTAAAAATAAAACTAAATTAGATGAAACATCATACAATGTATCATTATCTGCTTTGTTTCAGCATGTCATTAAGTATGCCACTTAAGATACTGAACTACTTCTTTCTTTGTTCTACTCAGGTTATTTTGCCGTCTGACTCCTCCTTTGTGCCTCAACTTTCTTGGTCTAATTCATATGGACTCAGCAATCTCACACCAGGACAGAATACAGACGTCTTACACTGCTGTGGGTTCCACACACACACGCGGTCATACACAGACATAGTAAATTTGTCACACTAATTTCAGAAAAATAATTTAGTCATCATAATAGAACATTTACTAAAGATTCACCATCCTATCTACCCATCAGATCATGGGCTCCATGCGTGTGCTCTCCTTGATATCTGATGGGTTCTACATCTACTACCCCATGTTGGTGCTACTGCTCTGCTTCGCCACGTATTACAAGTAAGCCAATGAAAAAAGACAAAACCTACTTACTTACTTTCAAAATAATATTAATGGCAAAGTCAAACGTTTGTAAGTTTTGGTACTTGTGATTTAATTTGGTTTCATCATGAGTTATACAATTAAGACTCGAGATTTGGAAAATTAGGATTCGAGAGATAACTTAGACCGGTCAAAAATGACCTGTTTGAAGATGGGATCATCACTTGCATATTTCGTTATAAGTAAGATTCTGAAAGAATTAGATAAATTAATTTTCTATAAATTAATGCGCAGAATGAAACAAATACATGAAAAATTCATGTTCCTGTCTATGGACTGTTCACAATCGCCTCACCAAAATAATGTAACTGTGTGTAGTCTGGGCTCACGATGTTTGAACCTCCTGGGCTTCCAACAATACTTGACTGATGATGACTTGACCTCTGACTTGGTGGAGGAAGGCACGGAACTCATCAGAAGAGGTGGTTTTAAATTATTGTACTGTATTTGATTTGTTGTTGTTTATGTATTTTGTTAGAACAGTGTTCAGATTAGTTTTGAGTACATGTGAAAGTATTCATTTTGGGTTCTCTTGTAATTATGAACAGCATGTATTTTATTAAAATGCTTTACAATGTGCATTTTTTTTAGAAAGAAGAAAACATCAAAAAGAAGGTGGACAAAATCGAACATGGGTTGGAAAAAATGATTGCTTATTAACATCCTGAAACAATCTAACCAAGTTGACTGGCTAAATATTGGCATGGCCGTGTGTATTTATGTGTATGTTTGTTTTCAGTTACGTGTCTTGAGGGAGAGTTATGGAGCCCGGGGAGCTGGAGCGCAGGCCAGAAATGGTTATACAGAATTAAAAGATAACTCCAACAGTCCTGTCACAGACAAGAAAAACGGTAAAGGTGAAAGAAAGCTCTGGAATTCATAAAACAATGCACAAACACTGAATCAAATAGACCAGGTTTAAATGAATGGTTGGTTTATTTTTATCCATATGTTTATGTTATTGAATTAATCAGTAAAAACACTAATAGTGGATTGAGTGTGTTGCACTAGACTCTGTGTTGCATATAGAAAGCTTGAGAAAAATGCCACTTGCTCAAAGTAAATGGTGGCTTACAGTGTGACAGTTTGGAATATTTTGGATTAGTCCCCACCCACTGATTCTCCCCATGTTTTTCAGTTCTGCCATTCTCTTGGAAAAAGAAAGTAGAGATTGATCAGCAGACAAGATTACTGCAAGACAATTCCTTTGATGAAGGTGCATCAGCGAAAAGGTATGGTTTTTTTGATTGGTAGATGTAATTTTAAGTGATGATATAGCTCACGTTCAAGAAGTTTCTTAGTCATCATCTGTATGTTTGTCTCTTTGTCTGAAATTGCAGATACCCAGGAGGACGTTACATGTCCTCGTCCTCTGAAAAACCTCTTTGACGATGTTTGACAGACCAAGGTATAATGGCTCCAGAAATAAATAAGAGGAAGGCGGGCTTCTGGAATTTTATACCAAGGATTGCTGTATAAAGGGAAACAGATTGTAATCTTATGCACAATAAGCTTGAAGCATGTCGATCAAATATAAAAGTACTGCAGTTTGTTCAGTATTTGTACTGGGTTTTTACTGTGATTTTCTCTTTTTTTACCTGAAATAATTGTATAACATTACCTTGAACAAAGCCAAACCTTCTATTTGCTCAGACTTTTTAAGGAGCCCTGAAAGGGAACATAAATCAATAACTAATTTCTCCTTTTATATTTTGTATTTTGAGTAAGTATTTACCAAAATTGCTATTAAAGTTCTAGGTGGCATGCAATTAATGTCCATTTCTTTGCTTTGTAAGCATAAACGTTTGAGGTTAGATCCTTAAATAATAATGCACGAAAATTATTGATCTCACCAACAATCATTAACCAAGAGTGTGTACCAGTCACGTTCCACACAACACGTAATTTATGAAACACTGCTTCGATAAATTTGATGTATAAAGTTGCTTTTTTTTTTTTTTTTTGATTTTTAAATAGTAGACCTTTGTCTCAACAAGTTTAATGTTGTTCAAACCGTGTAACCATGTAGTCATGAGATTTGATGAAAAGCAAAAAAAAAATAATTCTGATAAACAAATGTTTTGATGGCTCTCGACCATTCTACTGACCAAGTAAGAATACAATAAGACTGTTTTAATTTTAGTTATTTTATTTATATCTATTGTATAACAGATTTTTTTTTTGATGAAACGCTAGACCTGGGCGAAGGAATTGGCCCGTGCTGCCTTCAGGTACTCTTTGTAAATGTCAGAGAACACCGGCAACATTTCTTTTTTTGTGTAAAAGAAATCATTAACTGCATTGTAAGATCCCATACCATAGTCTACGTTTTAAATGAATCTATTTCCAAGCAATATTTTTCAAAAGAGTCACAAAATATTCTTATTTTACCAACCAAAGATTTGCTTTATCCATTCTAAAAAGATATTTCCTACAGCCCATAAAAGCAGCAGTGGTACCAGCCAGGCACAACAGAAAGATATTACTCTCGGTGATAATGGCTACCTGCTAACTGATCTGTACCCTTTTGGTATCCAACAAAGAGGTGGCGCCAGGCAGTCAGATTTTACTTTTGCATAACGCCGGAACGCTGTGTCACTGTCTTTGTGCGTAGATCCACCGGGTAAGTAGCTGGTATAAAAGCTGTCGTTAGCTAGCTAATGTCACTCTGTGAGCTACGCTACGGTAGTCAGGCTAATTGGTAACATTAGCCCACAGTGCATAGTTGCTGCGTTGTTTCGCTTATTAAAATTGACCGAATATAATGACCTCAGATGTCATCGCACGGGAATATACCAAAGTGCTCAAACAAATAGGTAAAACTAGTCTGATTGAAACTGTGTTGGTACCAAACTAAATTAGCGACACTTGTACATCAAGCTGCTCTCTATAGGTAACACGGCGGTTTACGCTGTATCATGTTAATTACAGTAAGGCTACATGGTGTGGTTCCCAAATAAATGCAGGTCCTTTCGTCATTTTTGTAGTGTACGTCAGTTGTGGTCATTATTCTCCTTGAAGTTTCTTCGGTGAGGAGGTTGACTCAGGCTATTCTATGTAGACGACTCAGACGGATGTACAGTATTAATATCAACAGTACTGTTACTTGAGTGGTGCGGAATCAAAGCTTCAGGTTCTATTCCTACATTTAAACCCGACTTTAAATTAGACTGTGACCCCCACCTCCATCTGTTAATTTATAGCTACTGTTGACTTTTCCATTTACATATTTGTGGCTTCTCTTAAGCTTACATGTGGTATGCTAACAATGTACATGTTGGAAGTTAAATCAGCAAGGTGAATGAGTACTGATATTGGATCAAGGTAAGGGTGAATGATAACCTCAGAGATCCAGAATTGATGAGTCTAAAGGAATTTGCTGCTTTCTCAGCGCTCAGAAAACATTTTATTTGACTCAGCATCTTCAGAAACAAGCTGTGGGCCTTTCCAGGTACACAGTGTTACTTACTTGAAAGTAGGTCCAGCTCTATCTGCTTTCAAAGAGTGACGTATTTTATCTGTGGACCATGTTTAATTTGCCTTCTACAGTCAGAAATCCATTATTTGCTCAAGTGGACAAATAAATAGCTTGAATTGCTGTAATTTCAGCATGACCAGGTAGTAAATCTCCTGGACTCAAGTTGCCTTTTTAATGTTTAACACCAAGGACAGAAATTTGGTGTGATATCAGTTTGATTCAAAATACTGGCATGGATGGTGGTTCATCATCACCACACCTCATAAACATAATATTTAATTTCATGGAAGGCATGGTTGAGTCATTTCTCTCTTACCTGAGGGTCCAGACTCAGTGTTGTTAGTCATAATGTTGGCTCAGTTTCATTTTGCTTTGTCAGAAAGTCAACATGAATGATACAAGGACACTTGACAAGTCTTATCTCAATGCAGCATTTAGTAGTGTAGTTACACTTGTCTTTGACAAGTTACCATGTACCGTGAGAAAAGTTGCTTGACGTTTATAGACCTCTTGGAATCGCAGCACATCTGTGACCACATCCTTATCACATCACATCATATTTCTCATCCCAACTTTAAAAACCTAAACGCATGAAGTAGTTTTTACTACCACTACAAACTAAATAAATTATAGTTTTAGTCTCTTACTTACAGATTGAGCAGCTGAATGTAAAAGATGTTGAAGGGAAAGGGTGCTGACTTTGTCATTATGTCCGTTTCTAGACTGTTGGCAGCTATGGGTGGGCTGGGTAATGGTCGACGTGGAGGCAGGTCACCTCCTCTGATGATTGGCGCCCTGATTGCCTGTGTCCTGGTGCTGGGGTTTAACTACTGGGTTTGCAGCTCACGGAACCTGGAGCTACAGGTAGGAAACTTATGCGAGAGTTGTTGTTGAGGTTGTCAATATTCACTTCATAAATACGCTGTAAAGAAACACAATAGCATGACAGTGTGGTTTTCATATCCAATACACTATCAATCATTACTTCAGTTGTGTAAAGACTGAAAACTCCAATGGATGATTCTGTTCTGCCAAACTTATTTACTTATTTGGTCTTGACTGTTTGATTGCTTTCCTTTCGCTTGTATTTTAGTCTAGCCTGCCAATCCTCCATGTTTGCCTTATATTAACAGTTTTTATTGTGACAAATGGACCACATTTCTCCTCCTTTGTAAGACAATCTGTCACTGACATTTACAAAAGAAACTCAGACATAATGTGCTTTTGACTGACTCCTCATACAACCCACATTTTACCATTGTCTGCTGTCTAAACCTTGTCATGGGTTTAACTGCATTTGTCACCCAGCAAAGTGGCTGTAATTCCTTATTTCTTTCGTGTATGCCTCATCCAGACTAAGCTTTATGAGTTGGAGGGTCAGGTACGGAGAGGGGCAGCAGAGCGCGGAGCAGCAAAGATGAAGACTGATGAGTGCCAGGAGGATATCCGGAGACAGAACGATCAGATCACCCACATGGAAAACCTCTTTAAGAAACAACTGGAAGGAGCCCAAAACACCTGCAACCAGCAGAAGGTGCACGCATACTTCACAGAATATTTAAATGATTAATCACTATCACTCATTGGATTCACAGTCACACCAGGCAGAAATACTTGCATGTTTCCATGACATTAGCAGAAATACAAACCACTTGTTATCAGGCCATATACCGGGGTACCTAATTTCTAAAGACACATGGCAAACAAAAGGCACACGCATATCCCAGCTTTGCAGCTCCAATCTCAAATTTCAAATTCAGCTGTCTACAATTATTGCTGTTCCACGTAAAGCTGGCTGCACAAATGCTTGGCGGCACACACAAACAATTCTCCTGATGTGGTCAGATCGGATAAATGCGATTGCTGTTTCTCAGAAAACAAATGCATACACACAAAAATATAAGGAGCTGGATAGTAATAAATGCTATGTTGATCCTTTAGGACACTCTGCTGAAGAATATTTCCTCTAGTACCAAAACCATAGAAGAACTGAAAGGTAATTCTCACAATCAGCCTCGGCTTCTATTTTTTTTTCAAACAGCAATAGAGTTGGATAACTAGTAAAGCTCATTAGAAAAACAATATTGGCACACAAAACAGTATAAATTAGAAAATGTTTTCAGTTGTGCCTCTGCGTGTTTCTGTGTAGGTCAGTTGGTTCACTTGAATGATGACCTGGGGAAGCTTCAAAAGGAGATGCAGAGTTGCCAAGGCAACCTCAACACTCTAAACAAGAAACTCACCTACGACATGTAAGATATAAAAGGCATCTCTAAAACTTGTATTTGTAGCACTGAGTTGATTCCCTGTAATTCAGGTGAATATTCTCTATCACAGTGGATAACACATTTATTGTGCTCTCATGTATGTAGGACCCAGTGTAACACCCAGATCCTGTCCCAGAAGGAGCTGTGTGATGAGAGGGTGGCTGCGGCTAAAGTCGAAGTTCAGAAAAAGATGGAGAAGCTTGTCATTGTTCCAAGTGTCCCCTCAAAGGTGAGATGAGATTCAGATCTATGCAATGTAGGCTGACTTTAGAATCAAACTTGGTATCGGCATGGCTGAGGCTAAGAAATACTAAACATTTAAAGATACTCTCGCGCACGAATGGCAAAATAATAATATGTTAATATGCTAATGTGTTAATTCATATGGTCGAAACACCCTCAGAATGTGATACTCAGGGCATTTTGGTTGGGGTGCTGCATTGAGATCTGAAATTGGTTGTACTTCACATCTGTTTATATCTGTACTGTAGTCCTTCACATTCTCTCAATTTATCTAGTAAAAAACTAATGAAGTGTTCACGGCCATTCATTATACACATTTGAAATGCACCCTTAAAATATCCAACAACTCCTATGTTTTAACAATTCTGTGTGTGATGTGAACAAGTACTAGCATAGGTCTAATAGCGTTTAGGTTTTTTAGTTGTTGATGTTATTCAACTATTTGTTTATCCAGTGTCTACTTTGGTAATGTGGTAATTGATGATATTAACTCCTCAGAAGATCAATGAAGAGAATGGAGTAGTGAAAGAAAAGGGATCAGTGATGATGGGGCTTGACACAAACAAGACAGTACCTGTTCCAATTCGCACCACAGTCCTCTCTCTGCCCAAAGAAAAAGAGCCATCTGAGCTACTGACAAATGAAATCGTAGTGGACAAAGGTAAATGTGTCTACTTGACTGAAACTTAACTCTTCAGTGCACAAATTTTGTGCTCTTGTAGGAATGTACATTGTATTTATGTGTTGCTTGTGTAAATTTGTACATATTGAACCTCTTATGAGTACCTGTTTAATAAGCATTTTGGGGACATATTAGCAAAGTTTGCTTTTTGCCTTATTTTTCAGGTGTGAATGCCCCAGTAATTCCCAGTAAGCTCCCCAAGACCATTCCCTCAGCTGCCACAGTCAAGGACACCCCACCGCCACTAGAGAGAGCTGTGAGAACAGAGGGGGACGAGATAGATAGCAAAAAAGTTGTTTCAGAGAACTTAACTGAAGATAAAGAGGTGGAAATGGCAGATGCCCATCAAATGGTTGCACCGAGAAACGGTAATGTACTTACTGATGGAGAGTTGAGTCTATTAAAACACAGGTCCTCCCTGGTGGTCATTACAACACTTATTGAAGTTTAGTTTGGCTTTGCCTCCCGATATATTTCTCACTTGTGGTTTCGTGATTTATAACCTGAGATTAGATAGAGACAAATATAAGACGTTATATAATCTGGACATCTCACACGTAGGTATTACTGAATTTGCATTGTGTCAACTGCACTTATGTTAACTAACCACGGAACTGAAATCTTATTTTGTCGCAGACCATGGAACGAAGGACATGGTGATTGGCCATGAGAAGGCAGGTGATTCTCCTCTTGTTCAGAACCTCAAGGAATCGGACGATTATATCGCAGATGAGCCAATGGAGACCAGAGTCAATTTAGAGGAACCACAGCAAAATAATCAGCCTGAAAATATAGGTAGGTGTGTCTCTGTATAGAATAATTGAGAAAGTGTGTGAGTAGAGATCATGAAAGTGGGAGTGCACCAGCTTGACTCTCACCATTTCAGGGTCTGAATGAATGCAGATGGTTACTTAAAGCTGGGTTAGGTAGTGATGTATGCAGATAATGTAAGTCACTGTCCTGACAAGTACAAAGGCAACCTGTACACATGCGTGTGCCTGCCATGTTAATGCCCATGTTAAAGACCCAAGTACCTGTGTTTAGGCTGTGTTAATAAGCACATTGTACTTTTTCACATGTTAAAGATGTTATTATCTTGTTCTGTGCTTCCTTGTGGGTTTTTTTCTGACCTTAATATTTTTTTTTGTTCTATTCCATAGACAAGGACATGGAAGAGGAGTTAGCTGACTATAATGGGGATGAGGAGAATGAAGGAGAGTTTGAAGCAGATAAACAAGCAGAGCTCGCTCAAATCTAAGGTATTTACTGACTGAAATACAGTATATATTGATTTCTTTCTGACCGATATACTTGTTTTTCTTCAGGTTGAAATTATACTGCCATCTATGAATCATTCTATAAGACACATTAAGTGTTGCAGGGAAAATGACAATTTTTATTTTAAATCACTGATGCCATGAGCTGATCATAGTTTTGTCATGGCAGTGCAAGATATTTTAATTGACTGATGATGTTTCTTATGTAACACCAGATCCCGTTGTGATTATTTGTTCATAGTGAGAAATTCAATGTAGCGAGGCAAATGTCTGGCAGTTGCATTATTGCTTCATGTCGAAGTGATGAAGTTTGAAGTATGGCTGTTGAGATTCAGTCCTACCCCTTCTTCTTGTCAGTTCCACTCCTGTAGAGCTTGTCTCTGTTTGTCTTCAATGATTTGGTGTAGGATCTGGTGTAATAATGCTTGATTCAATAATAAAATCATTTACTTGATATTCACGTTATCTAAAAATTGTCTTGCAGGGCTGTTGAAGAATTAAAGAAGGATCCCAAATCCCACCCACCACATTCTTTTGCAACAATATGGACCCAGAACTGCAAGGTGTCAGTGGGTAAACTTAATTAGTATTTGCTCCATTGTCCTCCCAGGTCTATTTTTCATCTAAATTGGATTTTATACAGTTATTGTCATTCCATGCAGTCGGGTGATTTATCATAATTTTTGATCATCAAATGGATACCGGGTGTTTTCTTTCAATACTGTAATATGAACTGAGTGGAGATCAGTGTCATGATTGCAATGATGATTTAAATTCAGATTGATGATTTCAATCTGTGTCCAAACAAATGAAGGAAACCTGCAAACCAGCTTGTACTGAGAGCACTTTTTGCCATTTGAATGGAGCAATTAAAAGATATCATTTAAGAACACGATAAACAGGCAAATGTTCTACAGCGTTAAATCCTGATTTGACGTTGGCAGGTTTGAGGCATAGAATATTATTGCTGTAAAATATCACTGGGCTTGCTCAATAGCTCTATCAGCATATTTACAGTTTTCAATATAAACAGGCAGGTGGGATAATTATGGGGTCTGTGATTTCACTTTGTGGATTCTGACTGTGGTCTGAATCGACCAAGGTCTGAGTAGAAACTGGAATAAGATGTTTTTTAAAAACTGCTGTAAAAATAGAAGTTTATTTACTAAAAGTAGTAACAGTATAACACACTTGCTCAGTAGTTGTGCTGAAATGTTTAGGCGTTGTGCACTAAACCTGCTTGTGTCAGAATTAACTGAAAGCGGTATGGGTGAACAGAAATGTTAAAAATGTTTGGGGTCAGAAAGAAAGTGATTGTTGAATTGTGTGTTTGGGTCCAACATTTTATTTCCTTGTATTTTGTATCTTTTTTCGTTTTCCAGGTAGATTCCTAAAACTAGCTAATTTCACTTAATGATCAGGTACTGTGAGTCATCATGTTGGTTCGGTTTTAACACAGAAGTTTCTCACTCACAAAGTATCTAATAGATATTGTCACTTGGAACGTAATCAAACTCACACACACTATTCAAAAACCTTTTGTAACATCTGTCCAATCTTCAACAAAATTTGGCTCACACAATACTTGGACCAAGCTGCACAAAATTTTGCCATAAAATTTAAACAAAGTTGATAGCAAAGATGCCAAACAGGAAATGAGGCTTTAAAATCTCTGCAAATGCTTTGGGCGTTTTGGACATGTAACCTGACCTTGGTGAATAGTCCTGAGGGTACCCAAGAGATTTTCGATGTTGCTACCTGCTAGCTCTGCAGTCAATAAGTTGCATCATATCTCAAGAATCAATATTATGTTTTCCTCTCGTCCTTGTACTGTTTCTGCCATTTTCACATTTTGTCTGAAACCATTCAGTGTCACTAACTGTAAAAGCTGCAGCAACTACAGTGCCTTTAGAAGATATTCAAACCTTTCGTTTTTTTTCCACATTTTATGTTATAGCCTTATTCTCAAATGGTTTTCATTCATTTTCCCCTCATCAATTTATAGACATAAAGCGAAAACAGAACTTTCAATTTTTTAAAATTCATTGCATCTCTTTGAGGGCTACTGGTGGCTAGACTGCCAGCTTGGCGTCTCAGCGCACTGGTCAGTGCCTCTGCCTCCCAACCCTGTTCATGAGTTGTGGCTCACGGGGACTTGATCGAGTTATTAACTCATGGCTTGATTTAGTCATCTTAACTTAATTTCAGATTTACGTGCAGATATTGGCAATAAAAAAATGTTCACACTTTCTATTTAACTTGAGTCATAGCAAATTGTAATAATTTAAATTTTCCGTCCAAATCAGTGGGGAGAACTTATAATATGGGCTTATGCTGCCTTGAAAATGCTCAATAAACATTCAAATGAGATCTGTTTGTCATATTTAAACATGCAAACCAAAGTGTCTATCATTTCAAAAATTTTACTGTCAACAAACACGTTCTTGGACCTTGTTAACTGCCATTTAGATCTATATTCTAACTTGAATTTGCTAAATGGCCTAAAGTTTCACATGTAGATCAGAAGTATTCAAAGCTGTGTATTTCTGAGTGAGCTATGCTAACAGATCTGCCCAAAGTACATGTGTATATATTTCCCCGTAAATAAGCTTACAGTGAAAGTTTTGTCAGTTTTGATTTTTTAATCTTATCTTATGGGGTCCAACTATCATGTTGGCCTGAGGGCATTGAAAACAATTTCAAGGTAAAAACCATCAGATTTGTTTCTTTTAAGTGTTTAAATGCAAAGTTAAACATGACATCTTATAATTTTAAACATTTTCCACTGAACTACCTACTTTCTAGCTCACATTTTAAATACAGTTTCCTTCTCAAGTGAAATCAGGATGTTAACTTATTGTTGTCCATATGAATGAATTGCTGATGTCACCTGCATATGCTGACCATACCAACATGCTGTTCTCAGTGGTTTTATTTATTTTGTCCTTTGTCAAAGTGTCTTGATGTCTGTCTTTTGGTAAACTGAAGGACACACTGTACCTTTAAGATGAATGTTTTTTAATCATGTATTGTTTTCCAAGATGCTGTTATTTACCATGTTTTACTTAGAGCAACACTGCTTCATCTTGTCAGGAAGAGTAAACAACAAATCTGCCTTATGAACTGGTGTTTATCTGGAAAATGTAAGAATCGTTTTAATGTGTTTTTGTTTTGAGTTATTGAAGTAATTTGTGAAATGTTTCAATAATTATAGGCTTTATTGATTATGGCAAATAAACTTGTTTTTATTACCACTATCAATGTTTAGTAGTTTTCATGTACAGTTTGGAAGATGCAAGATTTATAGTCATTTAGTGAAAAGTATTTACAGCATTTGATTTCAATTATGCTTAATTCAAAATTCTTATGTTCAGATATTTATTTTTGTTTGTGTTCACAAACCATGGGGACTTGCCTATAGTTGTGATGAGCAGTAGTGACTTTATAACAGAAGTCACACGGGCAGGTCTGTACATAGATTTTGTATGATTTACTAAAAATGTAATCAATTCTGCTGTTGTAAAATCCTGGCAGGTTTGTGACTAGAAATTGTTTAGGATGCATCTTCTAATATTTTCCTAGGTGTTCAGTCATTTCTTACCACAAAATACATGTTAACACCACTTACACACACATTTTGATTCAGATGTGGTTGCTCAATTAGGTGAGCTTGTGCCATCTCTGATCTTGTTTCTCATCTCTAATCCAGGTGAGGGGAGCACTGCCTCCATCAAACACCGCTTTAAATGACATTACAGTTGGGTGAATCTCACACACATTGTTCAGACATGGACTGGAAAGGGGCCATTACACAGTGAGTTCATGGTCTTTATGGTTGATGTACTTTCATGTTGCTCGCAATGCAGATTCAGATTATCTTGACCACAGGAAAGTATTTGTGAGCTGTGAAGTCAAACTCTGGGAGCACCTACGAATGGAGAAATTAGACAATTTACTTACGTGTTACAGCCCAAAATCACCTTCCCAATCATGAAGCTGTCAATAGAAGCAAACAACCTCTACGCTCTGATGAATACATTTATATATATGGTTACCTTGGTTTCCTTCTTGTGTCCTCCTGCCAGAAGCTTCATTACTACAATGTTGGGCTTGGCCACCTTCAGGATGCGGTTCACCTGTTACAAATAACCAGTTAATGATATAAAAGAACACGAAAAAGAAAGAAATAATGTACAAAAATACCACAACTAACTTGGTGCAAAACAAAACAATAGCTACAGCCTTATTTTTACTTATTTAAAGTATTTATGCCGGGGTGTGTCATTTACTGACATGCATGCCATATTCTTAGAAGCAAACACTCTAAACAAATATGTGGTTCTTAGAACCATGGACTAAAGGCAAGGGAGTGATAACACACCGCTACTAACATCATAAATATTTACTTTACATAAATCAGTTATAGAACAGCAGATTCAATGGTTGAGATCTAGGAGAGAAATGCTACTATTGACAATAAAATTTGAGTATTTAAAATGCTAGAGACTTGTACAGTAGGACCTGAAAAAAGAGCATCTTTTGTGCAACTATTTCCTAGCATTGAGGATTGAATTGTTTAAGTCTAACCTCAGGGTCGGGGCTGGGCACATTTTCTAGGATGAGTTTGGCCTGCTGGAAGTGTTTGCTGGCTGCCAGATAGAGGTCGGCAGAACCTGGTGGAGGATTATATTTCTTCAGGTCGGACATCTCCTGGAGCAGGCAAGAAGAGTGAAAAGGTCAATGGGAAAACAAAAAATGGGTATAGAATTGATGAAAATAGACAAGGAAGAGATGAGAGAGAGTTGGATAACCAAAAGATAAACTGTACCTTGAACTGGATGTAGTGCACAGGTGGCGGGGTGACCACACTGTTAAAGGGGGCGAAGCGGTGCTCATAGCGAACCTGTTCACTGTCGAGCTCAAACTGAGGCTTTCGCACCTTCCCATCCATATCTAAGGCTACCATGGTCTGAGGAGAGAGAGAGAGAGCGACAGGATGGCATACAACTCTATTGCAGAAGACAAGCATGATCACCGTGTGCATTACGGTCTAATGAACTACCTTATACATGCCAGCACACATGTTCTGGTAGGCTTGACTCATGGTGATTTCTTTACTGAGAGGGCGAACTGCAAAGGAAATCCAGAGATAACATTAACATCCACTTTTATCAAAAAAAGCCGAAATGATGCAAAGTCTCCGTGGAAGCTGAAAAACCTTGCCTTTCTTCTTCTTCTTCGTCTTCTTGCTGCTGCGTCCCTTCAGCTGCTCCTCCAAAATTCGTTCCTCTGCCATCTGAGAGGAGTCGGCTCTACTCAGAGTAGACATCAGCCATGCATAGAGGAACTCTGACAAGTACCTATAATTAAAAAACACACACACATACATATTGACATTCATCCATGGCAATGTGTGTGTGCGCGGCAGTGTGTGCATGCTTTGTTTCAACTCTGTACTGAATGTGTGCTCACCAGTAAATATAGTAATACTCATGCATGCTGTAAAGCTCCAGCTCAAAACCACTCAGCAGGTACTGGATCATGATCCTCAGGTTATGGTAGAGGATCCAGGTGCCCAGACAGGCCAGATGTTGTCTCTGAGGCTCCAGTTTCATCAGCAGGCTATGCAATGCTGCATCCACCTTCTCCGCCTGCGGGGCCACACAATAATAATAAAATAATAGCTGGGTTATAAATTAGTCAGATTATACAATGCGAAGACAGTGCATTGGTAAAGAAAGTTTTATGCCCTCTTGTACTCCTTTATTTTACATCCCCACTCTGTCTTTTCATCAAGAACGTCAAAATCTGTGAATAAAATCATTCAGAGCGGCCGAGTACAAATGGTGATACAGAAAAATGTTGCGGCTTACCTCATCCTGCAGCGTAGCAAATTCTTCAAGAATGTGTCCCAGCTTATCTCTCTGTCGTGCTCGATTATGTCCATGGATCTGGATTAGACTGCAGAATGGCTGCAATTCAAAACGTGCACACACATTCAAAATCAGAGCACGTTCTGTCCCGTTCATGTTAAGTGTTGATACGCTTGTCTAAAATTTCAGTGCGTTACATCCAAACATCCAAGAAAGTCTCATATACAATTTCATACAACAGCTGCATTTAAAAGAATTCAATTCAACTACTGAAGCAGGCAAAATGAAATCAGCCTGCGATAATGCAATAAGTACAAATGTACCAGATATAAAGCATGGCAAGTTAATTTATATAGTACCATTCAGATTCAGCTTTACAAAGGCACAAAAGACATTAAAATTACAGATTACAATCAAATCAATTCAAAAGACGATTAATGTGAATATGTCATACCCTGGAACAGTGGGTGACAAAAGAGTCGATGTAGTCCTTGGCCTGGTGGTTGTTGAACAGACAGCATCTGGAAAAGGCGAGTAGCATGCACACACACAATGATCACAAGGGACTCAATATTATGATCATATCCACAGAATGACTACAAAACAACACTCTAATCATTTTAAATTGATTGATATGACTCACTTGTAGGAGAGTACAGGTGGGCTGACAAAGTATCTGAGAGCGTCTTTAATCATGTCCTGCATGGCATGGGTACCGAAGACCTTCTTATTATCTATCAGGAATGTTGTCTGGATTTACACAAAGAATTGCATTTGTTAGGTTTTGAATTCATATCCTGTCCTGTGAGATAAAGTCAAGCCACCGTTAAACTCGCAAATTCTCACTTTCATTCTAAAGGACACACTTGACACTAATACAGACCCTTGAACTGCAACATTGAAAACTGAGATTAGTTCACCTGTAGTAGTGATCTGGAGAGCACACAGGGGGACTGTTCACTGAACTCACAGAAGAAATCCTGGGAAAGCAACAATAACAATCCCACATCAACACCAGAGTGATTTGATCTTTCTCTTAGGGACCTAGAAAGATTAAAATGTCACATTCTTTTGGTATACTGAAGTTTGGGATTAATTTGTATGTGCATATACAGTATATGTTGTTAGATGTCAATGTTTACCAGAATGCCATGCAGGTTGGTGGTGTTGATCACGTCACACACGGTCTTGATTCGTTCAATTAGCTTGCTGAAGTAGGCCACCATGTCCTCCCTCTTGATAATCTTGGCATATCGAGGAAACGTAGGGGGCAGTAGTCTCTGGTTGACCAAGGGCTCGAAGCCCATCATAATGGGGTGGTCTGCAGCACGCAGGGAAAAATAAAGTCTCTTCAACAAATGAAGGTATAAATGTGTGAAATCTCCGATGGTTGTGTTGTTGCATTTTCGATGTCAAATGGCCAGCGTGTGGTATGTGGGGGCGGTCTTTTATAGCCATTTTGTGAGTTAGTGTTAAAGATATGCATGCTCCCTCTTTGTGTGTGTGTGTGTGTGTGTGTGTGTGTGTGTGTGTGTGTGTGTGTTACCTCCTTTAGTGGTATCATTCTGTGACTGGATGCCATGCTGAATACTGGAATGAATGGCGGATAAGAGATCAGCTGCCTGAGCCACAAGCTTCTGGGCCTCACCCACTGAGCTGGTCTGATAGATAGAAACCAATAAACAAAGAACAAACTGATTAACTTAACTACCAATAAAGACAATCTCATCTTGTTTTTTAGATTACACAATGAGTGGAAGAAGATGAACTTGCTCTAGTTTATCATTTAATTGTACTGCTCCGTATGAAGCAGTATCGTTACATGATTTACCTCTTTCTTAGTAAAGGCGATCAGTGCAGTCAGAAGAAGGCGTGTGAACTTGATTCTATTGAAAAGTGCCAAACATTGCTGATGCTGTAAACATAACAAAATATGGGCACAATAAACACACATGCAAATATTTGACATAATGTCCCTGAGTTTCCCCACGAATATCTGCAATCCCACAAGATACACAAAAAAACATGTTATTTTTGTTGAGACCACGCGTAGAGTCCATTTCTGAGTTTGATGTTTTTCCATTATTGTTTTGAGTCGACTGAAATAGCTATTCCACAGTCCATTCTCTAAAGGCCATCTCATTCCCATAGAGATGTAATAAAAATAGACAAATATAGTACAGACAGCGGAGGAACCATTGGAATTTTGTTTGATACTGACAGAAATGTGGCAATAGGAAAAATAAAGAGAAAGTGGGAAGTTAAAACACAAAACCAACCATAGAATTAGAACCTCTCATTAGACGTAAATCGACTGAAACCACAAAGAAATCTGAGACTGCAGGATTTGCTGATACAATGAAAGATTTGTTTACATAGTAGTAATAACTGTACTTGGAAAAAAAGGTCTATGTATAAAGCTTTTAAACTGACTCACAGTCAATCACTGAAATCAATCTCAATTTATTCATTGTTAGTTTCAATGGCATTTATATTTTCTCAGTTCTACCCCAGAAACATCCATATATAATCAACTGATTTACCTCCAGTTCAACCTCTGGGTCTCTCTGTTCCCCCTGTCTACTGCGTGTGCTCTGACGGAGAAAAAAAACAAACATATTCATATATTATATAAAATAAAATGTATGAATATAAATATTGATATATTATGGACCCACATTTGTGTTAAAAGTATTCAAGTAAACTGACAAAGCAAAGGATTTAAAAAGACAAACAGTAGTTACCTTAACTCTCCTCTGTAACTCATCCTCCACATCTTTCAGCATACCTTAAAGAATGAACATGCACAGACAGGACACCCGACAGAGAAGACAGAGGTCATGAGCTTTCTTTGTCATTCTCAACCAACAGCAACAATAAGCAATGGCCTCAGAGTGTACATGAAGCTGCAGATTTTATGGATCATCACACTGTTGTACCTGTAACCCGTAGGTCTGTCACATTATTGGCCATCTTGAAGCCATAGGTCATGGCCTGGAAATCCTCCTACAGAAAAATAGAACTCATTCGTTTGTTTATGTTTGCATAAAGATTTCCATATTTGTTTAGGGTTTACAGGTCCCTACAGCGCATTAACACAGGTGACTCACACAAAAGCTGCTTACCTCCTCGAAGACAGCTGCCTTATTAACTTTCTCGCGGGCAATGTCGCACACCTTGAGGATGCCCAGAGCAAAGGCTTTGAGGGCCGGGTCCTCAATCAGGTCAGGGTTGTGGACGTACAAACAGGTAAACACAGTCTGAGCCAGTGAGTGGCCTTCGAGCCAGGTGATCTACACACATACACACACAGATCCATACAGTATATATTAAAGCTGTACTAATCTGTTGCCTTTTTAGTGTTTTTGCAACTGTCAAGTGTGTAGAACTTTGGTGGAATTCCTTTTGTCTGTTGAAATAGTTTCATCATTATCGAGGAAAATTACACTCACCAAACAGCAAAAACATGTGTCAATGATCCCTATAAGTTCAGGAAGGCTGAGATCCTTCACTTTGATGGCACCGTCCTACATGTAAACATCAAAGGCTTCATTAATGCATGAAATACTTTATAATACCAATAAACTAAAAAAAACAATGAGAGATTTGGCTTGTTGAGAAAATTAAGGAAGTTATTCCTGACATATTCTACATTGTACAGCTGCAGAAAATCAATCAGTACCTTGATTGCTTGTTCAAAATTAAGCACTTTCCTGTTGACCTGGTTCCCAATCATTCCCGCATCCATTTTAGGATCCATCATCTCAATGGCTGACATGGCCTCAAACAGGCCAAACCTGCCACCACAGCAGAAAGATAAAGCAGCATTATTACAGCAAAGGTGAGGAAGAAAATCAGTGTCCCTTGGGAGATACAATTGGTAAATGCCATCTTGACATTTTAAAATTAACAGTCTGTGCTCACTTTACACCAACGAGATTGGAGAGACAAATCATCTTATGTTGGTGAGTCCAGATTTAACCAGACGCCATGCTTGGTAACTTCTGTTAATGCCAGCTTTGTATACTGGACACTCTCAGAAAGCTGTGCATGTTTTGGGATAAACTGTTGACAAACTTTGAATCTGTCATCAAGGACCAGTGAGTGCAGTCTACAGCAAACTCTTGAAATTCTATCAAAACAGAAGCAATGGCATTGCAACCGCAAATTTATTGAAAGAGAAAGACAAAAACATTTTAGGAAAGGAGCAAATCTAATTGAATGGACAGCCCAATGAATCCTGCTAGTGTGCATCTGCAAGATGCTTTTGCAAACAATACTCACAATTTGTCATGAAGCAACTCTCCAAGGTTCAATTCTGCAGAAATCAAAGACAAAATTAACAAAAAACTGTGGAAAAATGAGACATCAAGATGTATTTACACACATTACGACAAAACACACACAGTCTCTAACAGAGTCTCTACCTTTGCAGGCTCCTTTGAATTCATGGGTAATATCAACCCAGTTGGCATTATTCTTCATCTTTTCTGGGATGCCCAGTCCCCAGCCAGCATCATCATCCTCAACTGCTGACTTCATCACCATGGTGAACACTGACGATGAATTAAACCAAGAAGCAGAACATGGCATTCAGAAAATGATAAAACTGTATTAGTATAAAGAACTTTGAACACAATCAGAATCAATTTTCCAACATGGGACTGACATGAAATTATGTATGCTATTCAGCAGTGATGCATTCGTTAATCTGAGTCGTTCTCATTTCATCTTAACTCTGGCAAACTGGTTCACAGACTTAAAAAATTCCTCTATGGGAAAGCCAGTTTTATGGTCTGTCTGGGCTCCATTTCTGCTAGGCAGAACTAACCTTCTACCCCCAGGTTGACTTGATGAGTAGCAGTTCATGAATAGACCGTTATCAAACAACGTTATTGTTACATTTTCGTCAACCACTGGAAACCCTGTACAACTGACGTCGTGTATTTTCAGATATAACCAACGTAAATAGGACGTACAGAAAAGTAGTATGACATCCAACAATTACGTTAAATAATGGTACACACAGCCTGCCTATTAGTTGGCATTATCAATTGGAGCCCAGTGAGATATAAGATAAGAAAATCAATGTAAATTATTATCATATAGTACATGGTGACATTATAATGATTAGCCTGTTACCGTGTGCTAACATGCTAACTAACATGTTTCCCCTGAATCTTTCCAATTAACAAAACAAATAGATCGCCCGTTTACCAAGTCGCTGCATTTATTGGATCATCAAAAATTCTAATATCTTTATAATAATACAATTTTTCGTTATGAAGAGCACGTACCTTTTTGTGTAACATATAGCTGATAAAGACCTCCTCGAAGACTGGAAAGTGGAGACACCGTGTCGCATATATGTACCGTCACAGATCTAAGTGAAACCTGGGAAAAGTAGTCCCGTGTTACCACCTTAGTTCTGAGGGGATTAAAACTGAGTCGGTGTGTGATAGTGTTCGGTGACTGTAAAACTAATAAAATAACTGTATTTTATATACATACATACATTCATATATTATACATACTGTATATCTACTGTACATAGCCGTGTTCAGTTGTACGTCATATGTACGCGACAAGTTCCTCCAGCTTCACGTATTCTCGCGTTATTCAGCATATTGAGCGGTCAGCTGCTCTCATCACAACATCAGGGCGTATCAGGCACGGCTCAGAGACGGGCTGTGCTCTTTATCATCTAAGTGTTTCGCCCAGTATGCAGCCACAGCTACTTTGCAGGCAGGTTTGTAAAATCCAACTTTTTGTAATTATGCTACACCCGTATTTAGTCTACGTCAATTAGATGTTCTTTATCTAGCTTTGCTGTTAGCATATACCCTTAAGCTAGCCGCTGGTAAGAACAGACTCTCGTTAATGAGCGACTAGTCTAGCAGGTGTAGGCGGTTACCCCTCTCAGCTGCTTCACCATCTCGTTAAACTAGCCTAGCTGCTTAACGTGCAATATTATCTTCAAGGCAGTGACTAATCCAAATCCCATTGTCCTTATAACAATATCAAATGAACAGTTGATACATTTTAGCAGCCAATTTTATAGAAAAATGTCATATGCACACTTGCGTTAGTTAATGCGTCTATGGTTGCTTTAGTAACGGTAGATGCTAAAATCAGGAGTATTTCTCAAATTTAAAGTAAATGTTCTGTCACAGGTTTAAATAGAGAAATATATTTGATGTTATGCTTGTGTCCTGGGAGAAAACGTACATGATGTTTCTATAAAAGATAAACGGTTAACTACAAAGGTTGAAGACGGGAACAAACGTTTCATGCTGCTGACTCAGACCTACCCAAGTCAAATAAATTTCCAATTCACGCTGTACACAAAAAAAACCCCATTCCTGGATCCAATAAATGACGTTTCTCTTTTTCTCAAAATCAGCCACGTTTGGATAACGTCATCAATTAGGACGGACAATAGTTTATCCAGAACACTGGTTTCGGAGGCAGGGTGTCACGGTAAATCAATTCATCCATTAGCTGCCACGATTGCTGTGACAATAAAAGCCTGTACTAGCATGGCAGTCTATAATTTGTCCGGTTGTAAATGCTCTTCACTATATAGGCTGATTTCTCCTCTAGCATCTTTTGAGAAAGGGGTATGGCTTTTAGTGTGTTTTCTGATGACCTTAGTTCAGGTTAAAGGGACAATATCTTTCAGATTAGTATAGTATGATACCATCATTTTAATATTTTTGTACTATTTCCTCGACAATAAATTCAAAATATGTCTTGTCATGTTTGTAACTGTGTTCAATGGTGCTATAAAATGGGACCTTTATCTTCTGTGCTGTTACCAAACATGAAATGATGATGTTAACGTTAAACTGGTCATTTCAGTTTGTTAATCATTTCTGTTACCTTTTTATACGGGGTCCCTAAATGTCACGGAACCAACATTAATGTCTTAGTTATGCCTTTCTGCCCGTCGACAATATAAAATGTGTTAGGCAAAAGATTTATTATGTCACTGTATAAATGAAATTTATTTGTAGCTGTGCACTGTTAATGGGCTGTTGATTTAGTGCTCAACCGTTTAGCCTTTGTTATACACAAAATGTTGCCTGCAATAAGTTCATTAAATTGATCCTTTTTGATATATTTTTTAAAGAATGTTGCTTTATCCAGAGATAGTTCTACTTCCATGCCATTACATCAGGAAAGCGCAGTGAATACACAAATTCAAAATGCAGTGAAGTGGACACAGATGCGTAGTTCGTTCCTGTCACAGTGGATGTGAGCCATTTAATACTGGCGTAGCCTATCGAGTTAGAGACATCTCACAGTATGTATTTCAGGCATAGTTGCGGGGCTGTTAAACTCATGACATTTCAATGGAAAAGGAAGACAAAGACCTTGTTATTGGCACATGGGGTTAAGGTAGATTTCTGAAATAGTGCACAGTCAACAAATGATGTATGTTTTTTTTTTCTTTTTTCTAGATGATATGAAATGTTGCTGAGGTGAAAATGAATAAACCAAAAATGGCTTCTGAGAAGGGGTAAGTTGCTCCTCTGTTAAAAGACACACATGCAAACACGCACGCGTGAAACCCCTCTGTCTCAACCACTTGTTGACATTTGCTCTCACTCATGCAGGGCTTGCCCTCACACTATTGGATGTTCTGCTTTTGTTCTACACTTAATATCGTACGGTTTAATGTTTGTCTTTCAGCTCCCTTTGCACTATTTGTCCTTACTGTATGTTTTCTTGTTGTACTGTGCATGTAGGCACACGTATACGTGTTGTTGCCACAAGGCAGTCCACAGACTTTTAAACTGGTATCCAGAGAATAATTTGACCCGTCTTGAATGAGACATATTTGTATTTGTCATGAAGGCTAAAAATAACTTATTCAGCAGAAAGTCAGTATGTGGGAAATAGGCCTCGGCCAGGCTTTTACCATATTTGTCCTTACCAAGTTTGTCCATCTGCATTGGAAATTTAATTTCTGTGCACTGCTGTATAATCAATCAATTAATACGCACTCCTTCGTGAATAGTGATTCTTTATTCAGACTTTATACTTCATTACACATTATTTTCATCTCTCCTTCTCTCTCCCTCTCTCCCTCTCTCACATACATATTATTATATGTCTCCCATGGTCAGTCACTGTTTCATTATCAGCAGCTTACAGCTGACCTCTAACCCTG
Source organism: Brotula barbata (assembly GCA_900303265.1). NCBI lineage: Eukaryota > Metazoa > Chordata > Actinopteri > Ophidiiformes > Ophidiidae > Brotula > Brotula barbata. Next base: position 84,937 of record OMNV01008945.1, read on the forward strand.
TGTTCCGCTGTGCACCATCTCTGCAGAACAAAAATTATCATAGGAGTTCAGTTCGTAATTGGGGTATCCTGCTTTTGAAAATATTATAAACATCTTTTGTTGTTATATATTTTAATACTACACCATATCATGGACCTGCGCATATATTGTATTGGTAACTTGTCTGCACCTGGCCTGGCTTATTTAGAAAGCCCATGCATTATTAAATAAATCATCATCATCTGTGTGTGTACAGTGTAAAGGTATGGCTTGTCCTTTTGTGCTTGTTTCTAGGGTTCCCAGTAACTCCAAGGTGGTGATGCTGTTGGGCCAGCTGGAGAAGATGAGTGTAGATGGCATGGAGAAGAGTGCTGAAGCAACTCGACATGTCACTGCAAAGATACTACATCTTATACAAACACAGGGTGAGAGCAGACACACACACACACACACACACACACACACACATTGAAATGGGAACTATTTGGATTAAGCTGAAACAGCAGTCCTGCTAAAACAACATAGTGTCCAGTATTTACCTTTGATTTATTTAGTCAGTTTTTCATTTTGTCAGAGACACAGCTTTGATTTAGTTTACTTTGCTTTAGTAAACTTGTGATACTGCCGCTTGAACTGTTAATCTCTTGGTCACACGTTAACATAGATAGATAGGTCTATGATGTCGGCGTTATGTTAACAGATGATGATAAATTCATAAGGACATGCTGTCAAACTGTCATCTCTAAATCAGCTTTGTTGATAGTCCAGAGTTTCAGTATTTATGTAGACATTGTGTTATGTGGTTATGTGCAGTCATCCTTGGACTGTACCTGCAGCAGTTATGCTATGGTATTTACAGCGCTCGACAGGATTAATGAACACATTGGTGCTTCAATAAATTAAATGGGACTCGTTGTATTATTTACGAGGACGCTAGATTGATGGCAGCATAGCTGACCCTGCAAAGTTTTGGAAATACTTCAAGGGAGAGTGATGTTACAAGACACACGTGCTACCCGGATATTTGTGTGTGCCCATGACTCTCAGCTTTCAGTTCAGGCCAAGCAATATCTGACCTACATGGTCCCTGATTCCCTTCCTCATCTCTCAAGCCATCACCCACATTAGTCTTTTGTTTTCTCATTTCTTTGATTTTCAGTTGTTCTTCTGTTAAGGTTCTTCTTTTACTTGGAAACATTTAGTTTGAATTCCTCTCTCCTTTTCGTCTTGCTCAATTTTATCTATGTCCTCTAATGCAGTTCTTGTTTCACCTGCTATAACACATATGCTAATAAATACACTTATTGTAAATTTGTCCCAAATATAAAGGAAACGTTTATTTATCGTGCGCACACTCACGTTATTACTAGCTAGCCCATCACATAGATTTGCTTTTTCTTTTAGATTGGAGATTCCCACGCTCATGATGATATTATGTTTTTATAATACACATGTATGTAATGTATATTGTCATGGCTTTTCAGGGTTCCGCATCACTTTATACTAAAGTGAGATGAGGTTATAATGTCACTTGAAATGTAATACATAAACACTGCCCTTCGTTTTATTAAATTGTATCTCAAAACTGGACTGGAGCCAGTGGCATAGCGACCCGCAAGCTTGCACATAGAGCAAAAAAATATGGCACAAACAGCTCCCACCGCATTCATTTTGTCTGTTAAAAGCAATGATCATGTCACGCTTGATACTAACTGACCTTGAAACACATATCCATGGTAGTCAAACGTCTTTGATACACATCTTAAAGATAACTTATTCTAGACACATATTGACTTTACTTCGTCCTGTCATCTCTGACTTTGCATTATTTCATTATTAGCCAGGAGGAGTTGATGAAAGACAGAGTCATGCTGCTGCTTACAAAGCAAAGGATCTCTGGATCTCTGGTGTCAGGTTGTGGTTTTTGGATACTTATTTGAACATATGTGAGCTAATTCTTCAACACTCATTATGGAAATATTGTGTAGGCCTTACATTCTTGTTTCTGATGGCAAGGTGTTCTCCCGCAACAATTTTTTTTATTCAAGATTTTTTAGTTTTAATTTATTATGATAGGTCCAATAGAGAGAGAGAGACAGGAAGGACAGGGCAGAGAATGGGGATGACATGCAGCAAAGGGCACAGGTAGAATGAACCTGTGCTGCTGTATGTGTGTATGTGCTCTACTAGCTGAACCAGGTGAATAACCAAAATTGTCCATCCATCTATCCATTACCTATACTGGTTATCAGTGTTAGGTTCATGGTGGGGCTGAAGCTTATCCTAGCGGCTATTGGGTGAAAAGCAGAGTACACCCTGATCACCAGTTTATCATAGGCCTGATGCGTTGAGCCAGACAACTCGGTCACACTCCCATTCACACCTATGATTAATTTAGAGGTTGGGAGTAAACTAGAGTACCCAGAGGAGACCCACTCAGACACAGGAGAACATGCAAACTCCACACAGAATGGACAATGGTCGGCCTGGGACTCGAACCTGTGAGGCAACTGTGCTAACCACCATGCCACCGTGTCTCCCTAACCGAAATGGTGTCTAGTACATTTCCTGTGTAAATGGAGATGGGTTAGTGCACCTGCATTCAAAATGTGGATGCACTAACTGTGTCACCCTGCTCTGGTTTCTCTGATTACTTTAAAAAATTGAAAATCGAGCAGCAAAGAACATAGCGTAACAGAGGAGGAGGCGGAATGCTGTATCGAGGGGGAGGGGGGAGTGTGCCCCAGTTCATGGGGTGCCTCTGTGCCACTCTGGCTTATCAGCTGGGACATTTAGAAATCACAATGCTCAGTAGTCAATGTCTTATCCATTTTTTTCTCTCTCATATGGCTTTTTATTTTCTACAGAGTGAAATTATAAAATTTGAAAGTATACTTTGGTGTTGAATACTGGTATACTTTGTTCCTCATTTTTTAAGCTGCTTCCCTGCTGCATTTTGTGGTTCTCATCACCTCGCTCCCTGTATCCATTCCATCCTCTTCAAAGTAAAGTTGCAATTAATCCATCATGACTGAATGCCCCGGTGGAAAGCTGCTGTCTGGAAACCTTTCAATCATGATTTATCAGCTGTTGCTTTCTCATCCATTGCTCGGCCGTCTGTCACACCCTGCCTGTCCCCTCAACTTGAGAACTTGAGATGTGCGTGACTTTGGTGTGTTTGGGGCTTGGGTGAAGGCAGAGGGGGGCATGTACACAGTAACTATACACCCCAACACACACTTTGCCGTGCCCTCTGTGTCTTGTGTCCCAAGGGTTTCAGAGTTTAGAGGTCAGTTGAGAGAGACCAGGAAAGAAATCAAAGGCAATAGGGTAGAAGTTCTACAAAGCCAAGGGTTGTAGATGGTTAGGAGAAAAACTGCCATGAACTCTTTTTATTTGAACAAAATTGATAAGACACAAAAACACACTTGAACAGACAGTTATCGTCATTGTGGTTGAGGGTTTTTCCTTACAGTGGAGCATGAATTCAATACCAGGATACTCTCCTTCCCCCCACCAGTGCTGAGTAGGAGAAAGGGAGGGCAGAGTGAAAAAGTTCCCTGTGACATGCAGGGGGAGGTGATGTTTGCTGGGTTCATAGTGTCCTGCCAGCCTATGTCACTGTGGCGGAGAGCATTTGACGAGCTGGAATGACTTGAACAGTTTGGCCTCAGGGGACAGCGAATTAAAGCTGAGGTTTTTCAATGGATTTTACTTTTGGCTTCTTTTGTATTGTCAGTCTCTTTGTTTAAAGAATTTCTGCATTGCAGGTTTTTGAGGAGACCAAGTTGTTGTTGATCCCAAGCTTTGGAGACTTTTGAGACACTTGTAAAAATGTACCTCGGTAGGAAACATGTGCAAAATCTGGTCTGCCCAGATCCACCAGGTAGGGCCACAAATGATGAAAACATACTCGAAAATTACAAATACACATTTTCAACAGCTTGTAGTGATTTCACTTTTCAGATCAACCTCCCAGATTGATTAGAAAAAAATGGTAATTATGACATATTCTAAAGGTGATACGTTTGCTTAGCTCAGGTGAAGTTGAGCAACTCACACTTTTGGCAGTCACTATAAGTAATGCTCCTTATTAAATCTAAATAGGTATTTGTGCAGATCACTGTTCAGGGTATTTATAAAAAAAAAAAAAGAAAAGAAAAGATCTTTAACTTATTACAAGATTACTACTTATTTCATAATTGGTTTCTTATTAGTACTACAGGACCTGTAAATAAAAATAAATAACTGCTTCCGAAAATGTCAAGCAGTTAATTAAAATATACACCAACCCACATTACAAAAATGTTTATAGCTGCAGCTCTAGTCTACCTAATATGTTTCTTAGTTCATTGTCTTATAATAATTGCATTTTTTTCACTTTGAATAGTTTTTGAAATGCTGTTTTGTATTGAAGAACTTAAAAAGGTTTGGCATGACAGAAAAATTTCAAGGGGTCATCACACCTATCTCCTAAAGAAATGTGTGCATGTCTCTGCGCACTCAGATCTGTACTTGGTTAATCACGTGTGTTTGCTTGTGTAGACACACATGTTGTGTTTCCCTTCCATTCTATAATTGAACTAACATGTGTCCTTAAGGGAACGATCATAAATCCTGAAAGCTCAATGTGTCACACAATCCTTGACCCACTTTATTCTGCATATATCCTCACAGTCACACTTTGTCTCTCATTCCCTTTTACTGGGCTGTATTTGCAAATAGTGCTTTCCTGTCCTGACCTGTCACAATACACCCCCCTCCCTCTTCAAAGAGGACAGAGTTATGCGTACCTCTAAACTACAGTGCAAGTATAGGGTTGAGGTTAAAACATTGGTGTGTGGGGGGTTGGTGTCAGAAAAGGGAGAAGGACACAACAGCCTCTGGGGGGGTGTTTTCTTGAGTCTCTTTCATGTCTTACAGACCGAGTATGTCTGTTTGTCTGCAAGAGAATGGAAAACTCATGTTTGTGTTTTCTTGAAAGTTTGACACTTGGCTTGTGAAACCTGTAATTTGGTGATGTTCCGTTAATGTGAAACACAGCACAATTTTCCATGTACAGGCATAAAGCCCGGGTCTGTTTTCTCCAGTTTTCTGAATTGAACACATGAACACATATAGTTGAAGCCCCCATTGTCCTGTTTTACCATCACGTTTCTTTTAATGTGTGTGTGTGTGTGTGTGTGTGTGTGTGTGTGTGTTACAGAAAGAACCAGAAAGGAGGTTATGTCCAAAGGTTCCACTGGCATGGAAGTCATCCTGGCCTCATTGGAGGTAAGCCTACTTATCAACACAGATTGATTTCTTGCCACATGAAGAAGAAGAAGAAGAAGAAGGTTACTTTATTGATCTCCCTAGGGAAATGAACTCTTTTACGCTTTTACCCATCCTCAATGAGGAGCACTGGGCAGCCAACGCATGCACATGCAAACACACACAACAGCGCCCGGGGACCAACTCCAGATCTTCTACCTGGCCTTGGCCACAGACAACGGCAGGAGTGATTAACCTGACCTACATTAATTTATTTTTACTATTCAGATTTACGTATGTTCAAAACTACTCCAACAGATCACATTCATTAATCACTCTATAATTTCATTTCAAGTTTGATGCAGCCTCATTTTCTCACATGCTCCCTTCCAGTTTGTGCTCAATGTCTGTGAGATGCCATTTTTATTACAGTAGAATGGCGGAACAATCAGTGCTGCAATCATGATCAGACAACATTCCTATAAATGTTTGTGAGTCGGTGTGTTTGAGAGGGAGAGGTACCTGAACAAACATTACTGTCTCACTGATCTGTCGTTCTGCAACTAAGTGTGTTTGTGCTAACTGGCATATTTGCTTTGTTTTGTGTGTGACTTTGGCAGAACACCCAGGATATGCAGACCACTCTAAACATTCTTTACATTCTCAATGAGTTGCTGACTGTGGGTAAGTAATTTGTTCGGTTCGCTCTGATTCTTGAGAGCTGATAACATTTACTTCCTGTGGAACATCACATGGGCAAATTACTTAATTTTTTATATATAAATAAAGCGATTAAAAACTCATTTTAATCAGTACAATTACCTGGTACGAAACCTCAGGCTGCCTCTCTTTAACACATCATGTCTCTGTCAGATAACTTATTCTGTGCTGAATTATGTTATCTACTGTCTCAGGTGGAGGTCGCAGAGTGGGAGTATTTGTGTCTAAAGGTGGGACAAGTATATTATTCCAGGGCGTAATCACTGCCAGTAAAGAGTCGCCACCCAATGAGGAGCTCATGATGCAGCTGCACTCAGTGCTGGCAAAGGTCGGACCAAAAGGTAGGCTTAAACTCAGTTGAAAGTTAAATCAAAACCTCTCAGACAGTGTCAACGAACCTGATTATTGGGTTTTTGACATAGGTCGTATTCATTGCTAAACTTTTGTAGTGCATTACATCGGATGCACAGGTGCGCAATAAAACGGTAACTTAAATTTTTCAGGCGGCTGCATGTCATGTGCCTATGTAGACTTGCACAGGATTTTAAAAGGGAAATTACAGGGTTTTCCCTCACGTTACCTTTTTTTCTATCTCTTAAGGTCAATGATACAATCACACATGTTGCTATATGATAACACACGTAGATGCATATTGACCTTTGACCTCTGTGTGTCTAGACAGAAAGTTTGGCGTGAAGGCACGTTTGAGCGGAGCTCTGAATGTCACAGTCAACCTGCTGAAACAGAATTTGCAGAATGCCAAACTGCTTCTGCCCTGTTTGCAGGTTCTCAGGGTTTGCTTTGCCAACTGTAAGTTAACTTTTAACTTGGAAAATCTACTTCAAGTAAATGTACAGTGGCTGTTAAGTGTCTGTTATATGAGCTCTCTTTTCCTTTAACCAGTAGCTCATTTGTCATTAATTTCTTTCTATGTAAAGCGGTAAATGCTATTTCCCTGGGCAAGAAAGGAGTGGTGGAACTTCTCTTCAACACCATTGTGCCATACACCAACAAGAACATTAATCTACTCAAGTAAGGAACTACGTGTATTAATGAGTACATTAAAGACTTGTGTTGCAACTAGTTTTGCATAAATTGCTGTCCAGACATTGTATATATTTTGCCTATCTCAGACAGAGTTGTGTGACTGATTTTAATTTACAGGGTTGCTCTGGACACACTGGGAGTGCTTCTCAAATCTAGTGAGTAATTTACATTACACATTGACATCCTCCTGGGATTAGTTGTCCACTTCTTTCCATATTTTGCTTTTATCTTATGTCAACTTCTCCATTTTCTGCCCGTTTTAATGCCCAGAAACCAATGCTCGCCGTGCAGTAGACAGTGGCTCTGTGTCCGTCTTGCTCTCATTGTACATGGATTGGCACCGCAATGACACACGGCATCGCTATGTTCAGATTCGCAAGGGACTACTAGTCTGTCTCAGGAACATCACAAACATCAAACTCGGCAGGAAGGCTTTCTTAAAGGCAGATGGCATGAGGATACTCTACAACTCATCCACTGTGAGTGAAAATGTGGCCTATGGCAAGCAAAAAGGCACAACATGTTATGACACGAACGTACACGCTGTACCCATAGAATCAGTCTCCTCTGCACTCTACATTCTTTCTGGTTTTCTCCCAAGGAGTGTCTCCCAGTGCGGACGCTGGACTCTCTGGTTAACACTTCAAGTCTCATCATGAGGAAGTGTTTTCCTAAGAACCGTCTTCCACTTCCAACAGTCAAATCAGCCTTCCATTACCAGCTCCCATATATACCTGCTGGAGGTCCTGTTGCACAGCTGTACAACCAGCCACCTGGGGGTGAGAACACAACCTCTCTTAGTCTCTCTCTCTCTCTCTCTCTCTCTCTCTCTCTCTCTCTCTTTCTCTCTCTCTCTCTCTCTCTCACACACACACTCTCACACACACTTGGTCCGCTTCAAGGTCTTAGCAGCTGGCTGCACTTCTGACACTGCTACATAATGTGCCCCACAGGACGAACAGGTCAGCAGCTCTGCAATGAGCCCTTTCAGAAGGGTATGTAAGTATGTAAGATAGTTCCCAACGTCAAAAAAGTAGACTCACGTACTACTACATTGTCATACTCTCATACCACATACAGTGACCTGACACTCATACTGCATAATTTCACTTAATGAAAACGTTTAACCTTGCTCACTAATAGATGTAATGTAGTGGCACTTTTCTTGCTGACAATGATCTCATCTCATCTCACTGTTGACTTCGGGGATCTGATCCTTGTCCAATTAATACTGAGGCTTTTTTTATGAAGCAGTGGGCTCAAGTAAGTATGCTTCATGATTCAGTTTTTCCCACTGAATTTCTCTTTAATTTCTTAGTCATAGTGGCTTACACCACCTTTTAAGCACCACCTAATATCTTTTCTTGTATATTCAGTGGACGATGTGGTGGATGAAAGTGACGACAATGGAGAAACAGAAGTGGAAACAGACAATGAAACGGAGAACGAAGAGGATGAGAAGGATCAGTGCACTGGGGTTAGACTGCCATACACACCTTCAGAAGACATATGCATTAGAAATAGTGTATCTCTTCAAAATATTCTCAGAATTAGTAGTAACTATCCATGTGTATGTCCAATATCAACTTCCCAATCTCTTCACTTTCTTTCAGAATGATGACATAGAGACAGACCTAAATAAGTTGCGTCCCAAAGAGAACAAAAGCCGTCCATTTGAGGAGTTAAAGGTGTATAAGCGATTCTTTCTAGAGCTTTCTGAAGACTTCCAGGTCAGTACGTGGTATAGTTTTAACATAATCTGTACTAACAAACCATAATGTGCTGCATCACAGTTCTTTGTGTATCAGAATTGTTTGGCATTTGATATACATTGTCTACAATATGGAAACATAGTGAAAAATTATTTGGACAACTGTTTAAGACATTAATGTCAGGACATCAATGTCTCCCTTTCCTACAGGAGTATAACTTTGACTGCCCAAAGAGTGCCTCTACCACATCTTTGTCATCTATTTCGTCAACTCAATCCACCCGACCAATCATAGTGCCCACAGCTCAAGCCCTGTCCCCAAAACACATCCCTATATTGACCTCCCAACAAGATTTTGAGTCTACTAAAGGACAACACAGCCAGTCTCATCCTGTCTCTGCTCCTCCTCTACCACCACTAGAACTGGACAGCCTCCATCTCAACAAGGACCAAGACAAAAACAACCAAGCCCACATTCCTTCCCCAGATATACTGAAAACCTGTCCCACTCATACAAGACCACTTTCTCAAGGTGCCAGACTTCAACAGGAACTGGCACATGTGCTGGAGCATGTCAGTCTGGAAGGGGAAGAGCCTGGGAACAATGGCGGTGGGAAGGTCGTTGAACCAGACGGGTCTCCGGTCAACGCTACAAGACACATCCAATCTCCTCTGCTCTTGGGGGGTATTACCACACGCAGAGTGGGAGGAGGAGGCAGCACAGGAGGTTCAGATTGTGGTTCAGAGGGTCCGGAGGATGAAAGAGCAGTCCTGGAGGTACCAGATACAGCTCTGCTCCTCACGCTGCATGATCCTGATCTGTATGTAGAGATGGTGAAGGGAACACATTCTGTACCTCAGTACTCTGATGTGGCTTACCCAGACTATTTTGGCCATGTTGCACCATTGTCCAAGGAGCCACTCGTGGACAGACTTTATGGTGTACAAAGGTAAGATATTATCTTGTAGAAATTAGCGTACATTTATTTTACAGAGGTCAGGTCTAGACCAATACAATGTCATGTGCAGTGAATGTTGTGAACCAATTCTCATCATTGACATGGAATTCCACCAAATGAAAGGCGGGGCTCCAAATTGAAATTATTTTTTCCATGAAAAATTGTCAGTTAAATTTCCAAATTTGAATTGTAAATAACATGACCAAAACAACCTAGAATGACCATGTGGTCTGAAGCAAAATTAACAAAATGCAAAGAGACCTGTTGAACTAGATATACAGCAGCATGATGTTGGCCTTATGTGATACAACTATAGTTATGTGTGTACTTCCAATGTTACAGGCTGAAGATATTCCAGGATATTGACAGATTGATTCATCCCAATGATATCTTGGATAAAGTAGTTTATGACCTGGACATTCCTAGGTGAGTCTTTCTCGCTTAGCCTGTTTGCAAAACTAAATCATGGGATCACTCACTTTGTCCAGTCCAGCGTCAAAAGCTACGGCAAATTAGTGCAGGTGTATCATTTGTCTCCTTAATCCAGCGTTTTGTGTTTCAGCTGTCCTGTGATTGAGGATGATGGTGAATCACTGAAGTTTAACTCTCAGTTTGAGTCTGGCAACCTGAGGAAGGCAGTTCAAATTAGGAAGTAAGTGTTTGTTTTCAGATCAGTAAAGTGGAACTGATTAAGTCATCTGCAGATTTAGTAATACAATGATAATTATATTGACTGCTATTGATCTGATTGAAGCATGCTCATTTGTTGCCGTGTCTAATCTTCCATATCTATCTGAAGCTGACATAAATTATACAGACAAAACACAGATATCAATATCGATTTCATGTCCAGTTTTACCACTCATAATTTGGTGTTTCTGCAGGCATGAGTATGACCTCGTGTTGAACTCAGACATCAACAGTAATCATTACCACCAGTGGTTCTACTTTGAGGTGAGCGGAATGCAGATTGGAATCACCTACCGCTTCAACCTCATCAACTGTGAGAAATCCAACAGCCAATTCAACTATGGTTTGTCATTTTCCAACTTACATAATTACAGAATTTAGATACGACAAAACTTTAATTCAATGTGTGTTGTTTTTTTTGTTTTGTTCTTTAAATGTAAATGTAGATATAAATCAGATTTTATTGAAAAGTTTTACAGATGACAGACTATACAGCTTTAGGGTGCTCAGTGAACGCATGTTTTTAACATCTTGGCGTTTGTCTTCCCCCTGGTTTTGTGTGCCTGTTGGCATGAAGGCATGCAGGTGCTGATGTACTCTGTGCAGGAGGCGATCAGCGGCAGGCCTTGTTGGGTCAGAACTGGAACAGACATTTGTTACTACAAGTACGTAGATTCAACAGTTGTCAGAATGCACTGCATGTCAATACATTCAAAGCATTGGCGTTGTTTGAATAGTTGAATGCGTTTGTTGCCAGTAGATATTGCATTTGTCGTCATAGTAGTCCAACTTTCAGAAATTATTGCAGTCTTCAAATGCGATTATATGCTTGCCATATTGTAAAGGTGACAGGGAACAAACCGTTTGAAATGTCATGCATTTTGGATGCATTAAGGATCCTGGCTGTCATTGTGCTAACTTTACTTTCTTCCTAGGAACCATTTTGCAAGGAGCTCCATTGCTGCAGGTGGTCAGAAAGGAAAGTCATACTATACACTGACCTTCAGCACCAGTTTCACCCATAAAGATGATGTCTGCTACTTTGCCTATCACTACCCCTACACATACTCCACTCTTAAGGTAATAATGATGATAATAGTAATAATAATACAAGGCCTTGTGATTATCAGCATTGCCTCGTGTCAAAGTTTGCTGCATGAAGTCACAAAGGTTTGGGGTACCAAAGCATGAACTGCTTTATATGTGAGTGGAAAGATTTAATAGTGTACATGTACAGGAAGTAATTGTAAATTATACAGAATGGGACTTACATTTTGTTATGCACGTGGGAGTCTGTGCACCCCAGTTTTGAACATAATGTTTGCAATTGATACTGGATGGGAGAACAAAAAGTGGGCAACAGTAATCAAGCCTGAAAAGGTCAATAATTGTATTAAACTATTGTCTACAGCACGTCTATTTGTATTATTGCACATGATCGTTTTTGTTTTTGCATTAACTTAATTTTACTAATCAGCCAGAACCATTACCATTGCATCTGCAAATATTTCAAGTGTCTGCTTGCGCGTGATGTGTTTATTTCTGTATTCCCATTTCCCTGTCTCCCATTGTTACAATGATTGCCAAGATGCACCTGTTCCAACTGTTTTTTACGCAATAACATACTCATCTTTATATAAATCCTTCAATATGAGCCCCGTTAACAATTGTCCAACTTATTTATTTAAAAATATAGTTTCCTGTCTATGCCCCATTTTATTTGTGATTTCACAAAAATGACAATTTCCTGTTGAAGAAAACTTGTCTCTTTTATATTTTGAATTGTGAAATTTAAAGTTGTTTTATCAAGAACCTTGCAGAATGTCACCTGACACTAAATGTATTGCAACTGACCCTGTATCCAGATGCATCTGTCAAAACTAGAGGCTTTGAGGACCCCACAGATCTACCTGAGACAGGATGTCCTGTGTGAAACCCTAGGAGGAAACGGCTGCCCCCTTCTCACCATCACTGCTATGCCTGAGTCCAACTCCAGTGACCACATCTGTCAGTTCAGTAAGTACATCTATGCAGGTAATGTCTTCTGCAGAGTTCTCGCACATCCTTGAAACACTGGAAAATGATTCAACTTCCTAGACAACTTGGAAAATGAAAAATGGCCAAAATGTACTGGGATAACTATGAGTTGGTCTGAGATGATTGGTCTTAAAAGTAATCCTTTTCCTAGAGGCCTCTGCAATAGATGCAGCAGCTAACTTTTAACTGTCCCCCTGTATCCACATTACACATCTGTCACTGTGCACCAGCCATCTGTAATTGCTGAACTTTTAAGGCCTGGTGTCATCCTTAGCATAGATGACACTCACCTTTTTAGAATGCAATATTTGTCTTCATTTTTTTTAAACAAGAAAGAAGAGAAATCCTGGAAAATTACTTAAAATGAAAAAGTTAGAAGCTTGTTACTACTTAAACATGTTGGGACCCAGCATGTAGAGGAAAAGGGAAGGAACATTAGACCAAGTGCCCTGGTAGCTCAGTGTCCCCTCCCGCTGCCCTGTCCTTCCTGTCTATCTCACTACTGTAACTATCATAATTAAGCAGAAATGCCAAAAAATATTGCAAGGAGCTCAGGCAATGGTTTCAACAAAGGAATGTGATGTAAAACTACACAGGGAAAGGGCAAGTGGATGCTGTTTAAATCAAAAAAACGAGTAAAGCCAAAAGAGGACTCTTAAAATGAGCTTCTGTAACTATTTGCTAAAGAAACCAAAACTGAAAAAGCAACCTCACAGTCTAACTCTAATTTAAATGGTCTTTGTTTTCTTCTCACTAATGTTTCCAAGTTAGAGTATACTACTAATGTACTAATGTGGGCTTAGAACATGCAAATATGTCCCATATTGATTAAAAGTCCCCTGTAAGGAACAAAAACTGTGCTTTATATTTGTGACGACCTTTTGCTTTTCTGTCTTAAGGAAATCGTCCGTTGATCTTCCTGTCGGCAAGAGTGCACCCTGGAGAAACTAACGCCAGCTGGGTGATGAAGGGTACACTCGAGTTTCTGATGGGTACCAGCTCACTGGCAAGCAGCCTTAGAGAGTCATACATCTTCAAGATAGTCCCCATGCTCAACCCTGATGGAGTCATCAATGGAAGGTCAGCTTAAATTCCTCATAGCGATAGAAGTAATAATAATATTACATTTAATTTATTACACACATTTTATTTCAAACAAACTCAAAGTGCTACATGTTCCTCACACATTCACATTTTTCAAGTTTACACTCTGAAGACACAGACTAGACATTTACAAAAATTTGTGCCTGCCCAATGATCACTGCTTTATGTATGTTAACACACTCATTTCTCATCCTGAAAGATTCTCTGCTTTATTCTCTTCCACTCTTTATCCTTCACTCCTCTTGCCGTCTTCTTTTTGCTGTAGTTATCGTTGTTCTCTGAGTGGAGAGGATTTGAATCGCCAGTGGCAGAATCCCAGTCCTGAGCTCCACCCCACCATCTACCACACTAAGAGCCTGTTGCAGTACCTTGCACACATACAGAGGGCACCACTGGTATGATGTCCAGTTAACTGGACATTTTGCAATTTGCTACAAATCATGTTTCTTTGGAATGTATATGAGACCTTTTTTATCTACTTATTGATTATGGTGCCATCTTTCCTTCCAAATTTGTTTGCATGAGCAATAAATGCTCTTAAGCTTCATTAGTCTTTGTCACAGAGGTTTCAGAGTGCACACTCTCAAACACACTGAGACAGAATCAGGACCATTCACACAAAAACACTTTTTGGGTTTGTGGTGGCGGGATATTCTTTTTGTGGGAGAGTCGATTTTTACACTCAGTGTGTGTGTGTGTGTGTGTGTGTGTGTGTGTGTGTGTGTCTACGCCTGTGTTTGTAGATTTTCTGTGACTACCACGGTCATTCCCGGAAGAAGAATGTCTTCATGTACGGTTGCAGCATAAAGGAGACAGTTTGGCAATCTAATATCAATGCTACATCATGTGACTTGCAAGAGGATCTTGGATATAGGGTGAGCTCATTCTTTCTCTTTCATTCCTTTTCTCACACACGCGTGGCAAAAGTTATTCTTTCAATCTTCCCTCATCTTTAAATGGTTGGTTTTAAATCTTTGGACACTAATGGCTTTCACCTCAGTGAGATTGCTTTTATTCAGTTATTCTTGTATTGCACAAGAAGGGAGATGTTGAATGTATCAGCACATTGTTGTGGAGTATTATAGCTTCATTGTTGAGGCTTGCAGATGTAAATGAATATGAAAAAGGGAGTTTCTGCAAGAGGCCATTCATGTTCAGCACACATACATGAATAAAAGATAAAAATAAGCAAAGCAAGATCGGCAAACACGTAATCTCAATCACACCACCTCTCTTTTTGTCAGACACTTCCGAAGATCCTGTCCCAGATTGCCCCAGCCTTCAGCATGGCTAGCTGCAGTTTTGTTGTGGAGCGCTCCAAAGAGTCAACAGCCCGTGTGGTTGTATGGAGGGAAATAGGAGTAAAATGCAGCTATACCATGGAGAGCACGGTCTGTGGCTGTGACCAGGGCAAATATAAGGTAGAGTACACCCAGCAACACTATTGACTGCAATCTAATGCAGGAGCCCTGCTTTAACCACTGTCATTGTGAAATGTATAATGTTAAGTTATTGTGGACACTGTTTGTTTAGAGCTGCACTTGGTGTGGAAAAGTTTATGACATTACATTTAGCAAATGTTTCTTTTGTAATGGGTGGCCCCATAAATTAAGAAATGTCCACCAGATGGTGCTACACTCCTCTTTTTTCCCCTCTGCGTTTCTGTGTGTTGTTTTTTTGTCCTTCCTGTTGACCCTTAACATGTCTCTCTTCCCTCGCTCATATATTCCCCCTGGATCGTCTTCCTTTTGAATTTTGCCAGTGTCAACATCTGACAAACCCAGCAGCAGTCTTGAGGCCAGTTTGGCCCTGATTAGCCCCCCCACTGGTTTTTGAAAAAACATTTGTCCAGATGTGCAGGAAATAAAGTCTTGTGAATTGTGGTTGCAAAGCTCTGCGGCCAAGTTGAGGTGTTCCTACCTCTGCTCCGCAGTAAAGGAATATGAAAGGTTTTTGGTTGAATCTGCAGCTTTTTGTTTCTGTGTGACTGTGTGTGTGTGTGTGTTTCTTTTTGTCTTTGCATGATTGTTGATATGCTTATATCATCGAAAAGCGCTGTGGGAAGTTTGTACAGGCTGCTGTTTTTTCTACTGTGATATGTCCTTTTATATGTGTCCATGTCTTTTCTACAGGGTCTTCAGATAGGTACCAGAGAGCTTGAGGAGATGGGAGCCCAATTCTGTGTGGCACTGCTTAGGCTGAAGAGGTTGACCTCACCCTCTGGACTTCGCAACCATCAGCACCTGCTGGATCTGGAGAGTGATATCATGGAAACACACTGCAGGGTGGTCAGGTTAGCTCACATCTCTATATCTGGAGCATGCAGCAAATGTGCAAAAGCAAAGTGCACAAACATTTTTGAACACAGTTTATGCAGTACCAACCAGATGCCGTTAGAATATTAAGTACATATGCCAGCAGAGAGCTGCTGAGATGTGTTAAAGCCAAAAATGGCTTCAATATCTTCACGGTTAAGAAACTGCACCTGTGCTATCAGAGATACAATAAGATATAGGTAGGCTAACAGCAAAAAAGTTATATCCCTGAATTTTCAAATCCATTTTTATTAACAACTGCAATGTTGCCATCCTCATCCTTCCTAGGATTTTCAGGCCTTCATAATAATGAAATACTTTGACAATGACTTTTATATGCATTATCCTCATTACTGCCACGCACTAACCCTGTGTGCCTGTCACAACAACTCAGGAAACAAATAGTCCTGCTTTTATGTAGGGCTACTGTGACACAAGTGAAATTCTATTGGTCACGTTTTTGAAGATAATTAGAGCTCCAGCGGGATGGGAGGAATTGTTTTTGACAGTCAAGATTAGTTTATGCCAAGCACAAAACTGAACACACACAACTAGAAAAAAAGATATCAAACTGCATTGTTTTCTGTTCCAGGGGTGCTTGATCAGAGTGAAAATGTTGAGACAAGCACATTGGCACAAAATGTCACTGGGCATGGCCATGTCGCATCCAATTTGTTTTGCCCTAATGAATCACTGTCGATGCGGTGATTAATTAGGGCCGTGGCTTTGAGTGTTGCCTTAGACACCGCAAGTTAATACTCTCTTCCTTGTCTACCTTGCCAATCACCACTCAGACAAACCAAAGACAAAATCAAAAGTCAAAAGAAAAATGGAAATTGTGTGACCACAAAGGTTAATTTAGGGCCACATATTTCTCTCCTCCAAAGCTTTGTAAAACCACCCGATTTGGAAAAAGGGCTTTCTTACTCAGCACCACTTAATGCTCAGGTCTCTCTCGCTCCGCCACTCTCAGTCTCTATGTCTTGCTCTCCCTCTCTCATCTCTCTCACTAACCTACTCTCCTCACATATTGATATATTCATTTATCATTTATGGGTGTGATCATTAAGGGACTCAAAAAGTGTTCTGTGGTTTTGTGTGTGCGTGTGTGTGCATCCTTGGGGGATAGCCTGCTCTCATCATAGGTTTATGTTTTTATGCATTGGGCTTGGTATGGTACCACTTAACATTTAATAGTTTATCTCAGCAGTGATATAGAGGCTTCTGCAAATTACTGGGCATCTCTGAGCGGATGAAATGGTGGATATGAATCTGTGCGTGCCTGTGAAAGGGAGAGTCTGTGCTCTTCAATGTGGGAGCTGTGGGGTTTTATTCTCTTGAGATTGTTATTTGGAAGCATATGAATGTATAGGGTGTGTGCAGTAATGAGAAGGTGTGTTATATAAAAGGTGACCCAGGGAAAGAAGAGCGGGAGGTTGGCATTTTTGGTAATTCTGTAATGAGAATGCAACTCACATTCCTTACACTCGTTGTCCTCCCAGATCATTTTACAATTACAAGCACACAGGCATTTACTGTACATATACTCAAGCACTCTTTCTCTCTCTGTCTCTCTCTCTCTTTCTTTCTCCATCACTCTCTCTCACCACTCTCTTACACAATGGTGAGCTTGGTGGGAGATCAGTGTCTGAGCCCCCTGATCGACTGTCTCCCTGGGATCACATTTCAGACCATTAACACCATTAAAAACCCACTAAAGCCACTAAAACCTCAAAGAACCAGCAACCATTTAACCATTAGGACCCACAGGAAAAAAACAGCCTCACTAGTGATGGCACACAATCACCGTTTGTTAGCAGCTTCAATTCAATTGTGATTTTTCAGTCTAATTTTTAGCCTCTATAATGCTGTGGTAGAATCAAGTGTCTGTTGATGAATTTAACCTGGAACTAAATGGATAGATGTAAAGGGTCTCTCTGTTGATCTTTACATTGGTAAATACTAAAAATGGCAATCAAATGTGGCTCTGTCTCGTTTTCTAGCAGTTGCCCCACAACCTATGTGATGGACGAGGATGAGCCTCTGTGCCTGGAGGCCGTGGACTACAGCGCAGAGAGCAACGATGAGGATGCTGAACCTGAAAACGACCACTGCAGCGAAGTCCATGACCACCCAGATCACCTCGAGCAGCTTTCTGACTCCTAGACCGTCCACAGGGACTAGCCGGCATTAACACTCACCAAATGAAGGTTAACTTCTGCTGTGGCTTATCTCCTCTATACTTGGGGCATATAACCAGCCAGTATTTGGATAGTTTTGTGCTTGCAAAATTTGAAAAATTTGAATCCCACTCATCCCGTCCCACCTTGTTAAATGATTGTTCATATGTAGCCTACGTAGCACCATTTTGCAACAGACCTGTGGCGATCACTGCTTGACCTCCATTTGATTCTTTCTCACACACGGATTGATCTTGTTGGCTCATTGGATCTGAGGTGCTTATATCTCACTTGCTTTTCAAGATAACCCCTCAAAAAGCATGTGTAGTTATCAATGGCAATTATTTCATCGAGGAGTCACTGTGACAGTTATACAACAATGAACTGTAACCCCAGACTTGTACACCATATAGCCTGTGAAGTTCATATTGCTAGCCAGAACACCAAACAGCAAGGACTTAGACTAACCAATGCTTGAACCATAGTCCTTGAACATGTGGCGCTGAACAAACCTTAGAGCTCAGAGGAAAGACGTGGTAGTGTTATACCACCAGTGGCTCCTGAAGATGCTGATTTCTGAAGTGTTGGACCCCATCCTCTTTCTTCTTGAGGTCCATCCTTCTATACTGACCCTGTATTGGGGAAAAAAACACTAGCAGGTATTCAGAGAAACTGGATCTTATCAGTCATTGACTAATCTCAGTCATCTGCCATCTTGCAGTATATACAGTATTCACAACCTCAACTTTAACTCTGCTTGTTACATTCTTGCTTTATTTTTAATTTGCATTTCGGAACCAAAGCAGTGGAGCCTGAATGGAATACATAATGACCAGACAGCTCCGTATTGTGCTGGGGTTCATTCAAAAACAGGTTACACTTAGAAAATGTGCTCAGATGAATTATGCTTATGTGGTGACCTCAAATCCTTCACTTGCGTCCAGATGACACTGATACCCATTTACTGTTTGCCTCACTTAACCAAGACAAAAAATATAGAAAAATATTTATTATATAGAATGTCCACGTCCCTCTCGGGACAAAACAACATATAATCATACACAAACAAAAGATTCGAGAACAAAGGTTTGACTAAAATGTGAACATAGAATGTACAGTATTCACATGCACTTGTTGTGTTTTCAGGTTTTTGTAATGACATAATATTGGAGTTATAGCTGCAATGATCAACATCCACGCACTGGTTTGTAAAGCTCAACTTGAGTCTCCTCATTAGCTGTAAGTTCTTGGAGCCCTGCCCAAAAGCATTGTGTGATTTTGAAAAAACGTACTGGAATGTCCACTGTTTGAATTTATGTGTGGATTTGCTGAGAACCCTAAGCATAGCAGAGGGGTGTGCTTTGTATTGAAAGTGAAATAGTAGTTTATTTGATTATTTCTCCCTCTGGCTGGCTGCTTTTGGTACATTTGTACATTTAGTGCATGGCTATTTTCTGTTTTCTTTTAATTTTTTTATTTATTAAGGATTATTTCCGGGATGTGACTCGTATTTATATTGGGCAAGTGAGTGTGCGAGTGAGTGTGCATGAGCTTAAGTTATTCCATTTCTCAGTTCAGCTAATGCTCTTCTGCACTCAATTTGATTATCTCACTTCACTCTGTGCAGTCATTCTTTCTGTGTCTCTGTCTGTTTCTCTCCTTTCATTCTCTTTTACTGCTTTTCTCTTGGTCTTCACGTCAATAATGTATGGTAGTGTTAAGCCATTTGAAAATGTGTGTGATTGTGTTTGTTTTTACATTTAAGTCACCATATTGCTGTGTTGCTGAGTTTGTTGTTTTTTTCTGTGTGATTTTATTTGGAAGTAACAGAGTAGGATACCGACTTTAGATTTATTGTAACGTAAAAATGAAGATAACAGTGAAGAAATGGTAAATAAAATACAAATGTGATGAACAACGTGCGGTATTTACTTTTACTTCTGCTGTGGCACACAATACTGTGAAAGTCTCAACAAAATGAATATCATGTTTTCAATAAGAATCATTTGTCCTCACAAACATCCTGATCCCAAGCATGATACTGATGAGACGCATTAACCGATCACGCTCGAAGTGCTGTAATTGTACCGCCAGATTAGAAAGGATGTGAGCCTCTCTGTGTGAGGCAGCGTTGTAGTCAAGACCACCTAAACCGACACTGAGTAATGACTGAGACCAAACCGTATCAAGCCCATGATAAGACTTTCAGGGGTTGAGACCAAGGCAGGACCAGTGCGAGAACAGATCACACCTACAATTCATCGTGGGCACTTTAAGGTTTCCCAGCACACCCTTTGAGCACCGATGGAGTCCGAGACTTTCAAAAAGTGGTCTCGAGACCAAGACTGACCTCGAGTACTACAACATTAGTGTGAGGAGATGGGAACTTTTGTCTATTTATTCAAATCTATTCTAATGTAATTCTGGGTATGTTCTGACGGTGCACGGTAACTTTTTCTTACATGTTGGCTGTCAGATCTGCACTGAGCTAAAGAAAAAACACTGCTGCAGATGTTTTTATTCATACCTCTTGGTTGTGGCTTCCCAGACTCATCAGGTCATAAGTTGCTGTGTTTTAGACTTTGTCTTGAAGATCACGTTGCCCATGGAGATATCCTTAATCTTGATCTGAAAGATGATAAAATGCATTTTTCTACACTGTGGAGCTAAACCTGGAGAGATGCAGTCAAAATATATGATGTCAGGCTCTGTCCTCAATCTCTTCTGTCTTAAGGGCTGGACAGTGATTGCATTTTTGTTGTATAACCCATCACCAATGATAAAATTAAAACATAACTAATTAAAACTCAATTTGCAACATTCCAGGTATCGGCACCACGACCTGGTGAAGTTTAACAAGCATTAACTGACTTTGACTTGGTTTGAGAGTTGATTTATTTCTAGGCTGTTAGAACATAAATAGGTACTCAATCAACCTGATGACTGTGGCACAACTGCACCTGCATTTGTTTAGCAGTGTACCTCCACTGTTAAAGTGCCCCAAGTCACCTAATCCTTCGCAACAGGGGAAGTGAACGAAGCCGGATGAGGACAACAAAAAGCCAACATAAGTGTCCGTTAAAGAAATATGTATTGTTCTCACGGTTAAATAGCCGCATGGGCAGAGGCGCATAGAGGAAGATCATAAAACAAGGCAAAGAGTAGGAGAGAGTGGAGATGGAGGAGAATGTTAATCTGAGGAAGGATGCAGCATTTGTAGAGAAAAGCTCTTTCCCTCTCTGAGGAAAAGCAGCTGGAGTGCAACAAACAAAAGGACCCCCCCACCCCCACCATCAGGGCAAACACGAGTACCAACCACTTACCTCTCCGGTTGTGTGTGTACATGTGTGTGCATGTGTGTGTCGTAAGGTGGAGGGTACATAACTGCGTCTGTAGGTTTCTCATGTTCATCAGAGACCCCTAATTACAG
>OMNV01008945.1:106381-120831 GCA_900303265.1 Brotula barbata
CTAATTACAGCCCCCCCTCACCCACCCCCACCGCATCCAATGCATCCGCACAGGCACCGTGCCCAGGCTCCATCCTCACACTGACTAGCTTATTTCTGTAGCGCGGCCTGTGTGCTCGGTGGGTCTGTAATAGCGTAGCCAATTAGTGCCAAAGTCTGACTTGGCTGCCACTCTGACTCACTGGTGGTCCCACTGAGGGAGAGAATGGCTCCTCTGAAAAGGTACAAGCCCACAAAGAACAGCCCAACAAAGAGGTGTGTGTATAGGCTGTGTATCACAGCAGCACACAAGGCTGGATTGACTGTGTGCGTGTGTGTATGTGTGTGCAGCCTGAACACGTTGTAATTCAGCATCGCAGGTCCTCAGTGAAGAGTTAACTGGAAGCTGTGATGGTTGAATGGTTAAAATGACTCTGCTGTAGCCGATGTTACCAAATTCAAACCCCAGAGATTTACTCCCTGGTCTTAAAATCCGACTGCCCAATTTTTGACCGAAGCAAAGTACATTTTTGTAGTGTTTATCCTAGTCAGGAAAAACATGTATTTATAGCATATAGCATAAATGGTGTACAGGTAAGGAAAACAAAACATGAAATTGTATTTGAATACAAAATAGCCTTTTTGCAAATGTAGCAAATAAAATACAGCATTCAAAATTCCATAGAAAATTTTGAAATTTGTCATGTTTAGGTCACTGTTTTGCATTTATTTTTAGTGATTGAAGTTTACCGGCCATGTTGTCTGATGTCAGAGAAACCAATTCCTCTAATAAATAAATTCTTCTTTGACAAGCGTTCTCCAGCACTTTTACCATAGATCTGAAATACTGCATGAAGCAAAATGAACCAAGATATTAGGATGGATGAGTGAAAGTATTAATTTTATTATTATCAATGTGATGCAATAGCTGTCACTGATAATCCAAAACGCAGAATATTTGGCAAAATCTATGGGAAACAATGTGTAATAGACTACATCTGCCAATAGAGGGAGCTGTGATTGTCTTCTGGTAAACACCCTACAAACCCATGTGTGTAGTTTTTTTTCTTTCCAAGGAGCATGTCCTATAGCAGGTGTTTGTGCTGTGTGTGTTTGAAACAGAAGTTGTAGCTGCTGGTAAACTGACAGAAGACAGTTTGACAAATGATGACACTATATTTAAAATGATAAAATGCCCTCCAAACATTTCGCATGGACCCACATTCACATTTGCATATCAATTGAACTAGATAGTGCACACACACACACACACACACACACACAGACAGGCACGCACACACATACACACAAAGACATAATTGGTTACGTAGGGAACAGAGCCAACTTGCACCTTCTGTTGCCTTGGTAACCAGAGAGGCTGATTTTTCTCGAAGCACTTACTCACATCCCGTCTGTTATTCACTTGTTTGTTCATTCATTCTTCCTTTTTAGCCTTTCTGTATAAAACTCTCTCTCTCTCTCTCTTTCTTTCTCTCGCTCTCTCTGGGCGCTTTTCAACACCATTCCTATTCCCACCTCTCCACCAATAAGATGCTCTCTTAGCATGCATATGCAAAAGAGGCAAACTTGAAACCAATTAGAGAGAATGGAATGACGAGCAGCACTGTGTCCTCAGCTGTTAGAAACACGGATAGTGGCACAGACCCACTGACACAACAACCACGCTGTCAGAATTTACTGCACATAGTGAAGGACGCGGAAATCAGAATGAGTTTCTTTTCTAATCCATTCAAAGAAGTGCTGCTCATCAGCACAGTGAAGCCTGATGATCGAATCTGTACAGGGCCGCTGTTTTCCTGACTTACAATCCAAATACAATATTATTTTTCTGCTCCCCTGTCTCCTCTCACTTCTTTCCTTCCTTCTTTCTCATCCTTTTTCACCACTTCCCCCCCACAGCCCTCTCCGGGGTGTATCAGGTTATCATTGGGCTAACAAAGCAGGAAACAGGAAGTATATATTGCCTCATAGTCAGAGGTCCAGGGACAGATGAACACACACACATTCACACACACGTACTGTGAGAGGGAAAGAGGGACAGAGTGTGCATGCGTGTGTGTGTGTGTGTGTGTTTGTGTGAGAGAGAGAGAGAGAGAGAGGGTTTGAAGCAAGAATGTTGTCTTTCTCCAAGTTGGGAAATGGGGGATTAATGAAATCCACTCACTCTAATACTCACTGTAGTACTTCCAAAAAAGTTATTCAGACTGAAGATACACCTAAAAGACAAAAATATCCATCCAGAGTGTGCAAAGAATCCCACGCAATGTAGTTAAAATGAGCACTGTGTGGATGGATTTTGTCAAGGATTACGCAACAAATTTCCTCTCATTCAGAACATACAGCAAGTCCGTAGATAGAACCTCATCGATAAAAAAGATACTTTCAG
Organism: Brotula barbata; assembly: GCA_900303265.1. Lineage (NCBI taxonomy): Eukaryota > Metazoa > Chordata > Actinopteri > Ophidiiformes > Ophidiidae > Brotula > Brotula barbata. The sequence goes on from OMNV01008945.1 coordinate 108,767, forward strand.
AAAGTTGAAGAAAACAGACATATAATTACAAAAATATATATGAAGGAGGGAGTGTCAAGAGTGTTTGAGAGAGAGAGAGAGAGAGAGAGAGATAAAGAGGTCCTTTGTCAGCGTCCAGTCAGGCCCCAGACCAAGGCGACTTGAGGATACTGATGGTAGGATGACGCCAAGGTCAAGAGCTATAATCTTCAGATTCACATGTACACTACTCTACGCACACTTAGACACACACACATCGTACAGACACAATGCAAATTCTTGCAACACACACACTTAACCCAAAGCAATATGTAGACTGTAGAGGCCACGGGACGCCAGAGTAGAGACGGATGGAGACACCGTGCTAATCCGCATAGTAAAATAGAGTGAGTGGTGATGATAGACCCAGACACACACACACACACACACACACAGACAGACAGGCACACTCACTGTCCCTGGAGTGCAGTAAATATGTAAGCCTCCCACCTCCATTATTTCATACGGCGGTCTCTTCATGTATGTAGAGTGTGTATGCATCCAAGTCCCCTCTCTGTGTGTTTGTGTCTCTCTCTTTAACTGACAGAGGCGGTTGTCAAGGGAGCAGCGGTGAGGAGGTGATCGTCCCACAACAACAAGGGGACCGTTACGTGATCAGGTGTGTGTGTGTCAGGGGAAACCTGAGCACAATATGTTTAAGAGACATGTCAATCTCACTGATTACCCAAGCAAGCCAACATTACAAGTCATTATAATGTGTTTATAATGGCTTTGTAGCACATTGTTATAGCTGGGTTGTACGTTAACTAAATGGGATGAGTTCTCCTGCAAACTCGGATAACTCTCTTTTATTTTATTTTATTTTATTTTATTTTATTTTATTTTATTTTATGTAATAACAATTAAACTGTTGTTGTTGTTGTTATTATTATTGGAAATACAATAATATACAAGCTATAGCAATCTATAATGTTACTGGAAAAATATTATAAAATCATTTAAAATCCACAGTAAATTATATCTATCCTAGTATGAGTAGGACAGAAATGTCTCACATTCAGCATGTGTCCGGAAACCAGTGATGGTGCTGTTGAGTAGTGGGGATGCGTGTCATTATTTCTTGTTCCTCTTGCTGACCCCAAAGTGACTAACATGTCCAGGAAATAGAGATCTTCTAATCCCATCAGCAAGAGAGAGCAGTTGTCTTTACCTCCAGCTAGATTTAGGAGGTAATTTAGGGATTGAGTCAAGTGGCCGGTACTGGGCTGTCACTATTGACAAGAGGGTTGTTATCGATGCACAAGGCAGAAAAGGAATAAAGGCGGAATTCTTGACTAAAAGAAGAATGAGACTAGGAAAGTTAGGAGAAGCAGGAAAAACAGAAATGCCCCCAAAATGCACCTGGCTGAACATGAAACATATCAAGGCTGGGAATTTAAACTCATGTTTAAATTATTCAATACAACAAATTACATTTTTGGCTACACTACTAATTTGCCAAAATGTCTTTAAGATGTTTATTTACAAAAAGATCACATCTTCTATGTTTGTGACGACTGCGGCTCTCCGAAACATCACGGCGTCATGATGCATTTTTCGGGATCATCCAATAGCTTTAATGGGCTTAAGGGTGGAGGAAATGATCTTAATCTATAAAGAAAAAAATGTCAACCTTCAGCCAACGCTACGGTTGGAGGCAGAGGATTTAAACCTTACTGTCATGTTGGGAAAGAGCATTCTGTAAGCCATTAATCTCAGAACTTGGCATTGACATTGTTGTGTATAATCAGTAATCCTCTCAATATCCATCAGATTTACCATGATCATTTTGAGGCATCAACAGTAATACATCCTCTATCTTATTATGGGATAACTAATACAATCTAATCCCAGTGAATGCAATGACACGCTAAAAATATCCTAATCATCAATCACGTGTAAAATAATAACTAATTCATCTTTATCATTATTACAAAAAAAAAGTCCAGATTTGCCAGGATATCAATTCTTCAAATGTTCCTTTTTGCAGAGTTTGGCTCTTTATATCAGACACCGATTGATGGCAGCTCTCTTCAGGGCAATATTCTGATTTCACACTTCCAGGTCAACTGAGGACAATCTGAGTGTGGACGCTGAAATAAGAGATGAGACAGAATGAAACAGGTGGACATGGACAGAGGCAGGAAGACACAGAGATTCATAAACTTTATCCTTAATAGCACAGTGCACAAAAACCTCAATGACACATACATGGGAACACACACACACACACTCACTCACTACAACTGAGACGTTGTATGTATTATGTCTAATTTTTGCAAATATGGATTAAATGTAAATGTAATGTTCAAAATCAGCAAACCTTTTACAGAAACGTTAATGGAGTTGTCATGGAGTGTATACGCATGCGTGCACATACACTCAAACACACACACACACACACACACACACAGGGGACAGAGGTCCCCTCAGGATTAGTCAATTATTAAGCGGTCTAACCCTTTAAGAAAGAGTGTTATTGATCGATTATCACTAAAGGTTTAATAATTTAGTTGTTTTAATAGCAAAGATATGGAAGCTAGGGAGGTGATAGGAGGAGGTAAACAGAGGCAGTGGAGCCAGTGGAGGAGGAAGATGGGGAAGAAGAAGAGGAGGAGGACAGTGGCTCAGTCTAAAAGTATTCAAAAGTAATAAAACAACAAAGAAATATTACTCCACCTCCTTCAGTAAATTTAAAAGTAAATAAGTAGAAGAAGGATCCAACCTCCTCTCCATCCATCCATCCATCCATCCATCCATCCATCCATCCATCCATCCGTCCATCCATTATCTGTACCATTTATCCATGTTCCGGCCGTTGTGTTGCTGGAGTCTATCCCAGCAGTCACAGGGCCAAAGGGAGGCTACAGACAACTCAATCACATTACCATTCACACCTATGGCCCTCTCAATCCACCTGAGCTGCCTGTGCCGACCACCGACGCCCTTAAACCAAAAAAATAATATTAGATTTTTTTGACTGATGGAACACTCCAAAAAAATTACAACATCTTAAGCAAAAGTTGATTGTGACACCAAATGGATGCACCTGATTACAAAAGACCGACTGGAAACGGAGGAAATGAAAGTGCGTCGTCATGGCTGTTTGTGTGGCTTTGAGCACCTCGTTACATGTAGTTCAGGAGGAACACTTAAATGGTGAATGGACTTGTTTTTCCTTCCCCGAGCGAGCGGGAAATTTGGAAATGGCTGATTATCATAAGCCTAAATGTGGGAAATAGCAGAGGAAAAAAATAACAAAAAAAATCCACTCATTCTGTATTAGGAAATGATGACTACACATCTTATTTGAGTATTTTTAACCAATAAAAGCCAAGGTGAAACATTTTCATCATCATACCATCTGTATATGAATAGAACAGTAACAGACGCCTTGCAGATCAGATGGTTACTCTTTTTGAATACCATAAACTACCTTGGATTAATATTCATTAACCTTAATGTTAAAATCTGAGAGTCAGTACAGGTATTAATATTTCATAGTACTTGGACCAAACGCCTCATTCTGACAAGCTATAGAATGACCTATAAGATAAAGACAACAGCGTTTGTTGCCTTTGTGTGTCCACTGGCTCTGTTTCGTCCTTCGTGTTCCTTGTTCAGGCGTCCATCTCCGCTCCTCCTGTGATTTATCGCCGTCTGCGTGCATGAAAGGCATTGTGTGGATAGTGAAAATGCGAAGCCCTTTCTGGCAGACATCAGGTCAGCCACCCTTACACCTGTACTTTCAATCCGTGGCATTTTGTCCAGTGAGAGTCTACCTGTTAAAAATGCATGAAGCCACAACAGAAAAGGCTCTCCATCCACAGAAGTATCACTTGACTGAAAAATTCATGAAAAAGGTTTTTATCCCCCCACTGTTTAGGAGAGGTGGAGATTGTTGCACCGTGCCGACCGATGTTAAATCCCCGACCCTGCTGGACTGACACGAAAATATGATGATCCACAGGCATACTGAGACATACAGTACATATATTAAATGTATAAACAAGTAGAGACCTTGGTGCTGTAAAGCGTCCTTTGTGTTGTCACTCAAACGGCCACGTATAAACATATACACCAGCAAGGTGTGTGTTACATATATGGCCACATACAGTATAAAACACCTCCAGGTTATTCTGATATATACTAAAGACGTAATTGGAGTTGTTAGGTTTGTTTTGAAAAGAGCAAAAAAGACAATTACCTCACAGTCTTACACACTATGTGTCAAATGTACATTTACACTAGAATCAGACGTAACTGTAAATCTGATTTGTCACGCTGTCCCACTACTCGGAAATAATCTGATAACTGACGCCATCAGGCTAATTGATACAGTAATTTATCAAAATGCAAAGAGCAAGAAACGATCAAGGCTAAGCAGCACTTAGAGTGAGCAGAAACTCGTCCTATCTCCAGAAACACTATACGCCCACGGGCAGAACCAGAAAATGTCCTTGGTTTTCTGGAGAAAACCATTAAAGAATTATGTGTGTGATTGCACGTCCTCTCCCAGCTGAGCATAATACTTGTGAAAATTCTCTTTATGATGTTGTATGTTTACACTATTAACCATATACTGTACAGATTTTCATACAGTATCTGACAAATTAAAGACCTTTAATGGCATTTCAAGTACAACTACATTAGAAGAACTATGGCCTACTGCCTTGGTCAAGGGCCATGGCAGGAGTAATTAACAGGAAGTACTTTGATTATGGGGAGTTTACATGCACACGTATAGCCACAAAGCTTTCGGTGATATTTGAAAGTCTCGGTGGTTTACCCACAGTCCTGTGAGCCAAAGCGGCTAACTGTCCCACTGAGGCAGCCGAGGTTCAAACCCCAAATACACCGCTGCTCCGCTCGGCTCTCAACCCTGACCACAACTCCCAGCTGCCCCGGCACCACTCGCTTACACACCCATGCACATAAACAAATAAGATTCACCATTCAATGCTCTTACAATTCATGAACCGAGGAACTGTTTGAGTCTTATCACTCAACACGCTCTCACATGAAGACACACACACACCAGCACACACACACACACACACACACACAAGTACATTTCTCCTCCCTTGGCAGCACAGGAGAGTCACTGGTGTGATTGCATTATTGATTGCCTGGATATGTTTTTTTTCTTCTTAAAAGCATTTAGCAATCTGGCAATTAGTTAGAGCTTAATGTAGGATGTCAAAACAGTGCTATTGATCCAGCGGGGCAAGGAAGGAAAGATTGATCAGTCAACTCATTACGATGCTGGCGCTGCCTCGTCATAAACACTCCAAATGAGACTCCATCAAAAGCCCATCCCTTCTTCGCCGGCTCTCCTCCTCCGCTCCGTTCGGCCTGCATCAGGCTCCCCGGTGTTTGGTTTGCTGTCTCCTGTTGGCTCTCTGGGCCGCCTCACTCTCTCTCTTTAAACTCAGATCATTATTGGACTCTATTTGTCCTTTTCTTGATTCTTCTTCAGTGGTTTCTCTTGTTGTTGCGCTCCATGTATTCTCCGTCCCCGTCTGCCCTTCTGTCTCTTGCTCCTTCCTTGTCATTATTGATTCCTTCCTTTGTCTTCCTGTCAGCGTGTCGTTGTGTACTTATCGTGCAAACTATTCGCGAACAATTAATTTCCAGGAACGTCCTCAGTTTTTCACTTTATATGTCTGTTTAACTTTGGACCATTTTTCTTCGCTCGTCCCCTTCACAATGCGTCAACTTTGTTCAGGAGTGGAAAAACGCAAAGCGGTTATCATTAAAATCTCTAAAAGGCAAAATGAAGATGATTAAGTTTAGTTTGTGTCAATTAAAACAATTCATTAATCAATTGTGAGGACATCAGACTTACGGCAGACAGACTTGATTCAATTTGCAGAAGCACATTACGTACCTGGCAGACGTGACTTAAATGTAGGAGGACTTGCACATAATGGACAGAGGCAAAGCTCATTAAAGGGACCACGGGCTGCCAAATAATGAGGGCTGACATTTATCAGGCACTTCAGAGTTTGAGTTTTGATTAAAAGTGGTTGCATTTTTCACATTAGAACAATGGCATATTTAACAGATCCCCACAGAGGGGAGCGGGGTTAATGATGGCAGGGCTGCTTCTGTCAGAGATGGAACCAGATAACACTGTCGTCAGCTCGGTCTGGGTCGGGGAAATTAGTCCACTCTTTCCTTTTGACCTCGTCCTCTTCTTCTTTTCCTCCTCCTGAGATTCACCAGAGTTGTGGATCTTTATTGTCTTGCCTCGTGGTTTTCATAATGCGTTATACGGCTCTTTAAATGGAAAAAATATGAATATGATTTAAGAGCTGTGCAACATCAAAGATGTGGCTGATGGATTTGAGGATTCACCTCATTTATCTCCAGTTCTCCCATTATGATTTGATTCCAATTTTCAAAAAGCACATCTTATGTTTAGTGACCCTAGTTTTCATCCTCTCCTTTCTTTCCTCCTCTCCGTTGCTCTGCTCCATTGCTCGGTCTCCGTCTCCTCCCTCACCCCTCCCTCTTATGCCCCAACAAGTGTCTTATATTTCCAATGTTGATTTAGCTCATAAATCTTGATAAGCCACTGGCTGTTCCGTTTCAGAGGAACAGCAAACTTTTCCAGGAGGAGACAGAGGATGAAGAATGGCTCTTGTTTGCCGATTTGTCCTGTTTTTCCTGTGTATTCCATTCTGATGGGGTCCTCAGGGAAAGTACATTCTTGCGTATTGAGAGTGCCGCCTGTGTTTGTCTATAAGCACAAATTCACTCCGGGGTGTGGTTGCTTTTTGGATGTTTTCTTCATAGCTTGAATCATACGTGGATCAGTAACAACTGGATAGAAAATGTATCAGATCAATCGTACCACATCGCAAACGCTAACGCAACACAGACGTCCACACACGTGCGGCGAACACATCCACATAAATCCTCTTCCCTGTGGTGCCAATGATGTCACCACCCAGGTGCAGCGATAAGAGATTAACCACTAATGAGCACCTGTCATCCTCTCAGAATCTATAATTGTCCCAAGTCATTAGGAACAGCTTTGGCCCGATTCATCGTTGTCTCGCCGACTCCTCTGATGCATTGTTCCGCTGTGTGTTTCCCCTGTAAGCCTGTGTTTCTGTAGTGACACATTTCCTGACAGAAGCTCTTCTTCCCGGCTGCTTTTCGATCCTTTCAGATCACGGTTTACTGGTAATGGTATACTATTAAAGCAGAGGGAGGTTGTAGTTAGTAACAGCGTTTCGGAGGCTTTGATGTACAGCACGCTTGACAGAAACGCTGAGGCCTCCGTTCGTTTCTTTGAATGGAAAATGTTGAAAGGTGCTTAAATATTGTTTGTGTGTCTCAAGGATAAATGACAGCAGTGAGGTAGATGTAGATGGGATTTATTGTGTGTGTCAAGTTGGAATGTTTACAGGTGGAGGCACTGGTCTATTTACATCGATAGCTATCTGATCAGCCATGGACAGATAACATGATCTCTTTCGTACCTCCTACTGGTGGAATCTGCACACGGAAAAACCTATGACTCCTAAAATACCACGATTTACCATAAAGGTTTTCAGTCATGCCTTACGTTCATGGGTGGGAGGAGTTATGGAGGCAGCAGTCAACAACAACACTCCATTGGTCATCGTAATGTCTGGACTTAATGTCAAAGAACCATCTGAGCGTGTTAGCGCTGGTGTCCTCCTCGTGTGTGATGATAGTTGATGTCTGTCTTGCACCAGGAGTCCCTCTTGTTGACAAAAGTGAGACAGTAGATGGAGTGCCGCAGTCTTCCCCATATGGAGCTGTTCATCCAAGCATGGTTACTTTGTTTGGACATAAATAAAACTGTCAGCTGTGCATCATTCATTTCCAGAATGTTTCCTCCATCCTCCGTTATACCCAGAGTCGGCCCGTGGACCCCCGTGCTCCACCTGTGGGGAGGCTGGTGACCTCATTGAGGTGTTGGTCAGGTCTGTGAAATTCTTTCTCCCTCATTATTGACCGAACATTTTACAGCCATCAGTGTTATTATGTGGCAGTAAATGGAGACTGTGCATTATGTTATAAGGACTTATTACAATTGGTGTAGCCTATTCATATATCTCCTTTGTTGGAGTAGATTCTGTGCCAGTGCACCCTCCCTCTCTCTTTCTCTCTCTCTCTGGAGCTGAGTGTGTGAAGGTTAGTCATCTGGGCTCTGGCAGTAATAGGGGCCTTTTGTTAGGTTTAAAGCCATCATAAAGGTGCATCGGAGACTGCAACATCTGTCCTCCTAAAGAAGAACACAATGTATGAGCACTAGGAACCCACTTAAAAGTGTCTGTGTGTGTGTGAGCACCTTGAATATGTTTTTAAGTGAAAGTGATGTCTCATGTAGTAGCTGCAGTAACGCCCCTCCAGTAAATAAAGCTCATATAAATGCAGAACCATTTGGATTCCGTTGTTGTTTAATGCGTCAGATTTGCTGCTGTGTGCTGTTTTACATGATTTTTGCAGGAACCAGCAGTTGTCTGCATTTGTCTTCCCCTGACATACACTACACTAGCTCAGCCCCGCTCATCCTTAAACACGTGTGTGTGAGTTGTGTGTATCTGTTGATTAAAAGTGTTATTTATGAGGCCGAAGTGCTGAGCAAAGGAATTGTCCGCTCCAGAGGAGAGCTCCAGGAAGAGAGCTGCTACTACGCTTACACACATGAAAACACACACGTGCTGAGCCTGGGTACATCACACACACACACACACACACACCCACACACCTCTGCCACCTCGTGCATTTCTCATATCTTTTCCAATGACATTTTTATTTAGAGATAAATCGTGGAAAAGTTTATGCACAAAAAGAACATATTAATTTAGCCGTTGTTTAATTGCGTGAGGGATCTCAGCTTCCTCTCTTGTCTAATTTGCTGCTGCGATTTCCCGCAAAAGCTCTCATACCAAACCGGTTTTATCTCATTCTCGAAAGACTCCGGAAATTTATTAGGATTAATAAGATGCAAAAGGTGCAGCGTCTCTCCGACACTCCGGTCCTATTCCTGTATTCAATTCTTGTTTCTCTGTCTGCGTCAGAGTGATTTTATTCTTAGACAAGATCACAGAAGCACCTCAAAGTTTAGGCTTCTTTTTCTGTCACTGCTTCTAGCTTCTAGCTCACTTTCTTTCTCTTAACACACAGACACACACGGATGTGACATAACACTTTTTATTAATTACATTGTATCATTGTATCACGACAGACTGGTCCATGTTGATAAAGTGTTCAAATCATCATCACCATCATTTTCATCATCGTCACCATGACTCAGTATGTTCACTTTCACCACAAACTCTATGACTGTACATGGTCTCCGTGGTGTCTGTGTGTGTGTGTGTGTGTGTGTGTGTGTGTACCCAGAGAGCACAGATGGGTTCCATCAAACTTTTATGCTACTGAAGAACCACCTGCTTGCCAATATAGACTTTAGCTGCATCAATACGATGATTCAGTGTCCAATCACTTTGTAGATGCCTTTCAGATTCCATAAACCAATTTGGGGCCTGGATTTACTGTCAACATCTCTCACATAAAAAAACAAAACATTTATAGGTCTCTTACCAGGACACAACACATCCAAAAACGTCCCTTTTTTACATTTCTACCAGGTCAGCAGCACTGAAACCTCCTAAACACCGAGACAAAGAGCACTAATAATGCAACTAATACTGAACACGGACATACTGCATATCATAAATCACAGTTTCATCCTCTTTTTTTTTGCAGAGAAGCAGTTTGTGATATTACATTCTTTGGGTTGTGGGGTCTCAAAAAGCATCCAAAGCTAATCTTAAAGATGACACGTATGATATTTCAGCTGCATTGGCTTGGTTGGCGGGGCGGGGGCTGTGAGAGAACGGGGGATTAAATGCGATATGGATCGCAAAACTCTCAAAGTGGTGATATTTATCTGTGTATGGAACATGCTTCAGTCCACCGAGTCAAACCCAGCCCCGGCTGTATATCATAGCTAAAGAGTAGCATCTGTTATATTGCTGATATACTTGTATGAAACCCAGTTGTAATAAGTTGTGTAGTGAAGAAGGCTGATCACAAATAAAGCATTAGCTGCCATAACACTGACCTCACTCCTACACAACACCGGGTAAAGAGAACACCAACAACAAATCAATACCTCAATCCCGATTGGCCCTCATTGCATTTAAACTCAAATTTGAACCCCCCCCTCCAACTCCCTAAACACACACACACACATACACACATGTACGCACACACCGTTGGGAGAATGAGCAAACACTGTTGAGCATCCTAAGGGGCCGGGGGAAAATGTCATATGGTGCGATCGTGAGTCGGACGCCGTTTACCCACTTCGCTGCCCTCCACCTCCAAGACAAAAGGAGAAAATAGCACAATCTAGATACTGACACAGTCTGGGACACAGCAGTTAGCAACGCATATTTTCTTTCAGCAGCTTATTCACATTTTTACACGTAATTTGTTCATTCCTCTCGCTGTTATAAGAAAAAACAGAAAGTAGCACTTCTAGAGGCCAACGTTGAAGACTATCACGTACAGTAGGCAGCATAGAAGAGGAGAGAGGGTTGAAGAGTCTATTTTACAATAGGTCACTTGAATAAGAGGGAGAAAGAGAGAAGTCTGTGATTGTCAGTCCTTCCTTTTCCGAGATGTCCGTTCATACAGCAGTTGTTTTATTTATCTTTTCCACAATTTTTTTTTTTTTTTTTTTGTGTGTGTTTTTTTTGATTGGAGGCATCGACCAGCAGAGGCCCGAGAAATAAAGTTGCACAGAGCGCTCCCGTGTTGTGCTGACGTCTCGATCGTGCCAACTTTCCATCTCACAGCCTGCAAGCACGACTGTCCAACTTGACAGAGATCATAAAAAATAACACACACACACACACGCACAACAGGATTGTACACACACAGTGCGGCCAGCTGAAATGTTGCTCTGTGTGTGCACAGTGTCTCAGTTTGTTTGTTTTTTCACACACACACACACACACATAAACACACACACACACACCGTCCTCTGTTATTGCACAGCGTTATTTTGATACCTTTGAAATTGTCTTGCGTGTGCTCGTTCGTTGTAAATTCTTTCTTGACCCTAAAGCAGGGATGAATTTGGAGGATTGATCGACCACACAACTGTTTTCCAATTAGCTAAATGTCAAATCTGACAGGTTGGAAACGCGTCCACCCCTGCTATAGAGTGCACTGTACACCACCACGCAGTAACAGGGAGCCGCACATAAAAATACACCCAGTGGTATCTTACACGTTTGCGAAACATAATTCAATAAAAGAGTGCTTGCAAAAGGCAACTTCAGATATTAACTCGCATAGAAAGAAATGTACAAAATGCATCTTAATTTATAAAGGAATATGCTAGAAATCAATCAAATCTACATTTTCAAGTTCACAAACATCGATACCATCAAGTGCTGTTCTTAAGAAACAAAAAGATTCATCAACCCAAACCAGATGTTTTACAATTCAAACTAAGGCTTAGTCAAATGACTGCTCAACGCTGCTTTGTTGGAGTCACTTTGTTGTTCTTCTTTTTTTTTTTAAATATAGTTCTGCAAAGATTAAAATATTCCCCAGCAAAATGCATAAAACAAACATTAAATGCATTTACTTGCATGCACGTGAGCTCTTGTATATACAGTTTGTCTGCAAGCGCCTGAAGCTGACATGAGAGGGTGTGAGTGAGTGAAGTGGTTCTCAATAATGGGAATATGCGGTGCATTATTGAGTTTATCTTCAGTGTGTAAGCAGTTGGTGGATTGCCAGTAAAACGTGTGCATCTGCGTACTGTATGTGTGTGTGTGTGTGCGTGTGTGTGTGTGTGTGTGTGTGGTTGAGGCCAGACGTAGGAATGTGACGGGGGTGTGAAGTTAAAGTTGTGGCTTACAGAGCCATCCACAGCGGCCGCAGTAATGATGGATGTTCTCTCACTCGGGCTCTCCTGCCTTCTCCCTGAGGACATTCACACCTCCCCTCTCTCTCTCCCTGTTTTTTTTTCTCCCCAC